>PVIA01008302.1:62209-73326 GCA_004024845.1 Tonatia bakeri
GAAGAATTGGAGAGAGGCAGGGGGCAGGGCCCCCCTGGGCAGGCACACGGGGTGCAGTTCACAGGGGCAGGGTAGCTCAGGAAGTCTTGTCCACTTGGGCCCTGCCTGTCTGAGAAGCCTCAGAGCTTTGTTCAGCCCTCCTCCTGCTCTTCTTTCCCCTCCTGCTGCTCCTGCTCCTGCTCCTGGATCATGCCTTGAGGTTGAGCATCCTGGGTGGCACCTCTAGAACTCTCCTTCACCTGCTCCTTAACTCAACACACACCTTCATCCTACAAACAGTGGGCCCTCCTTAGGGAAGTCTATGTGCCACTCCCAGACTGAGAAGACCCTGTGTACCAGGAGCCTGTGGGGCCAGCAGGAGGGAGGTCCATCATAGAGGAGGTTCTGGGGTATGGGGGCAGGTAATGGCCTTCCTTCAGGGCCAGAAGGACAGAGAGGGCTGGACACAAACTCTTAGCTGGTGCCTGCATGCCCAGGAGTGTGAATGGGCCCAGCAGGGTCTGGTGAGGAGGGTGGGGAGGCCAGGAGAGAAGGGGAGGCAAGGAGCACATCTCAGGCCTCTGAGCTGGCACAGCAGTGGGAGAAATCCGGTTTCAGTCTTACACTGCCCTGCTCAGCTGGCTGGGGCAACACCTGACCCAGGGCATGGCCTCTGTGCTGGGGAGCCTGGGGTCTAGCAGGGACTGGTGAGGGACAAAGCAGCAGGAAGAGGGTGTCTACAGGCAAAGGGAGGCAGGCTCTCCATGTGGGTGCAGCCAGTGCAGTAACCCTGGGCAGTGGGTATGGGATTGGCTCGGAGGGCAAGGATGGAGGCTGAAGAGGGCCTCGGGGCCCTGGCCATGCTACTGGGGGTGGGGAGTGGGGGGGGGGTTACAAAATGCCAGCACCCAGACAGGGGAAGTGGCAGGAAGGCACCCAAAGCACAACAGGGAACACCATGCTCCCTAGGGCTGCTCTCCGCAGGGCCTGCGCCCCCTGGACTCTGGCACCAGTCCCGTTCACCAGGGCCCTCCACCTCACTGATTCTACAGGCAAGCAGCCTGATGAAGGGGTGTTGGCCACAGGGTCAGGTGCCACGGCTGTGTCCCTTCTCCCACACGAACACATGCTCCTGGAGGTCTCTGCTGCTCTTAAGGTCCCGGTCTGAGGGCTGCTCTGCTTGACCACACTTCGAGACGGTCCCGAGGGGCCTGTGGCCCTTCAAATTCCTGCAGCAGCACCGACTCCTCCTCTCCCTCCACCCTCCCATCAAGAGCCACACCAACTTCAAAAGCCTAATTACTCCTGATTTGGGCTGTTTCCTGGTGGTTTCTCAGGTGAGAAAGGCCCCATCCCTTTCACTTTTATATGTGAGCTGCAGGGGTGGGGTGAAAAGGGATGGGACAGTGGTTTCCTTTTGGGGCGGGAGGTTCAAACTGAACAGCCAATTAGGAAGGCTGGGTGTGAAGGTGAGAAATTATAAAGAGAGGGTCCCTTAGGCCCCCTTGGCAGGGGAGGGTGGGCAGGAGAAGGGAGGTGCCACCTGTGGGAGCTCCAGCAGATGGGGAGTGAAGATAGAGGCTGTTTCTGCTGTGAACCCCATCTTCCCATGGGTCTTTCTCTCTGTTGTGCCTGTGTGCCCTGTGGACACAGTGTCCCTCCTGTGTCCAGCTGGCCTGGGGGCAGAAAGAACGCAGGAGGGGGAATGGGTAGGCCCCCAGGAGCCCTGAGGTTTCGTCCACCAGATACACTTCTTTTCGGAAAATGGAGAATCACCGAGTGTGCAGGCAAAGTGGAGTTTCATGGCACCCCTACTCTCTGGGGTCACAGGCTGCCCTAGGCTTTTGTTTGGGCAGGTGCCAAGTGGTAGCTTCTAATGAGAGGACCCCTCCTTCATCTGGAGAAGGCGGGTCAGGGTCCGTTCTGACGGAACACATACAGCGCAAGTGAAAAGGGTGACGCACGTACATTGTGGGGGGCAAGGCCAGGGTCCCCCGAGGCCAACAGGACAAAGCTGTCACTGCCTGGGGCAGCCAGGAGGCTGGTGACAGGGCTCTTCTTTATGGGAGGAGCACGGGGGCGAAGGCGCTTCCTCCTGCGCCCAGGAATGCGGCGGCGGTTCTAATTAGAAGCCAGCGCGGGAGCTGGCGGCCGAGGCGCCCTCTGGACACGCTCCCCGGCTCCCCCCGTGGCTGGCGTAGCGAGCATCAGGGTCCCCGAATCATAGGCATGCCCACCGCAGCCCGTGCTGGGGGAGCGACAGGGCCTGCAGGTGCCACTCGGGTGCGGGGCGAGTGGGGGTCTCCGTAGCGCATCCCCGCCGTTCCGGAGCCTCTCCCAGGCTACCAGATTCGCCCCAGCCATCCTCCCGCCCCGCCTCTCCCCGCCCCGCCTGGCTGCGCCTAGACCCTAGTCCCACCCTGGGCGCCCCCGCTCTTGAACCATTTCGAAGAGAAAAATTATTATCGGATTAGATGTACTTGGGCTCGTTGGGTCTCCCTCTTCCCCTCGGCGTAATTATTATAATTCCACCAAGCCGTCGGAGAGGGCTCCTGGGAGTGTGGGTGCAGAGTGCGCAAGTGTGTGGGGAGGCTTCTCTCCAACTCTGGGTCCTCTGCAGCTTTGCGCCCGGCCCCTTGGCTCCTGCTTCCCCCTAGGGAGGTCTGGGGTGACCGTGGCCTGTGGAGGAGCTGCCTAATCAGGTGCCACGAGGGAGAGTAACCCTGCCCCCCCCCCCAGTATGTACAGTCGACCTTTGGGATCCCTCCCTCGGTTTGTTTGCGCTTCCATTGCCAGGTTTAGGAGGGTCTTACAGGAATGCACCTTGTCTGGGGCAGAGGAGAGAGCGCTCCAACCTTCTCAGCGGGGGGTTCCCGGACCTCTCACCCAGGGAACCTCAGACTCCATGCGCTCTCCCTCCGTACCTCCCGGCAGTTCCTCACTGCCATCGAGGTCCGGGCAGAGGGCTCGCAGAAAGGGCCCCTCGGGGACACCCTCGCCGGGACAGCGACGGAGGCGCGGAGGGCCTGGCGCTGGCCCCACAGTGCCCGCCGCTCCCGGCCGGTCCCCACGGCTGTCTTTACGTAACTGCGCTGCCCCGAGCTGTTCGGTCTTGTCTCAACGACTTTCTTTTAAGGTGTGTGTGTGTGTGTGTGTGTGTGTGTGTGTGTGTGTGTGTGTGTGTAAAGCACGGTCCTTAAGGAAAATCTCTGGCGAATCTCTGTCTCCCTGCTCACCCTCCCTGCTTCCCTCGGACTCAAGCTGCTCAGACGTTCCTGACATCTGTGTGGACCCTCTTCCAGCCTCTCCCCAGCCCACTGTTCGTCCCGTCTGGCGCTGGGGCCCCTCCGGGTTGGGGGATCAATGTGCCCGGAAGCTCTGCCACCCGCATCCCAGCCCTGGCCCGAACCAGTTGAAGGTGGCGGCCAAGGGAAACAACCAGCCCCCGGCCCGCGGAGTCGCAGGGGTAGGGCGTGGGCTCCAGGCCACCGCAGTCCCTGCCCGAGGGGACAGCAGCTAAAGACGCACAGGGGCGAACGCGAGGAAGGCTCACTCACCACCAGATCGGATAGCTGCCCAGCGCCTGCTTCAGGCCGTGGAGGAATAAGAAGTACACGAGCGGGGCCATGGCCAGGCGAGAGAGCGCGGGCACCGGGCGGGCCGGGGCCCTGGGAGCTGGCGAGTGGCGGCGCTGGGCCCTTCTGCGGCCTCGCGGTGCGCGGGGAGCGCGGGTGTTCGCGGGTGTTCGGGCTCCGAGGGCGGCGCTGCGCCAGGTGGGCCGGCAGCCGGGTGGCGGGCCTGGGCCCGAGGCGGCGCGGGACGGCGGGGGCGGGGCAGCGCCGCGGGGGGCGCCCGCTCGGCCCGGCCAGGGCGGGGCGGGGAGGGCCAGGCCGGGGGTGGGCCGGGCCCTAGGAGCGGGCCTGACAGAGTGCCGGCCCCCCTAGATACGCGGGGTGCGCTGGATGCGCAGAATGTTCGAGGTTTGCTGTCAGGTGTAGGGAGCGCAGCTGCCGAACCGGAGCCTGGACGGCTTGGTCAGCAGTAACCCTCTCCGAACTCCCTGGCCGCGCCTTCAGTTTGGAGCCCCCGCGCGTGCCCTGTGAACACCGTGGGACGCGCTGTCCTGCTTTCGCTCCTGCTGCTTCTGTGGCGCGCGCTCTGCCCTCATGGTGACCAGGCTGCCGCATCTTTCCATCCATCTCCTTGCCAGTACAGTAGCTAGGGGGTGGGTCAGTTTGTCTGAGCCGGCTCCTCCAGCCGCGCCCTGCCGGTCCACTGGGATCCGGGGTGCCAGAGCAGCTCAGCAGACGGAAATCAGAGTGGCCGGAGACCACCTGCCCTGGGGACAGCTGCTGGGCGAGCTCCCAGGGTGCAGCCACGTATTTGAAAGTTAAGACTGGGAAACATGTAGTGACGCCGTCACTCTCTTCCCACACCCCGCAGGGCAAGAACGCTGAAACCCCTGGTGTTTTGAGCCCCTCGGCTCCAGCTCAGGGACCTTAGCTCTGGGACCTCCTACCACCACATCTGCCAGGGCTGCCAGGTTCTTTGTTTGTTTGTTTGTTTCTTGTTTTGTTTTTCTTTGACCCAGAAGGGATTTCTGACAACTGAGGTAAACTTTATGGCTCAGCTGAAGGGGAAAGGAAGACCAGAAAGGGAAAGTGACTTACCCAAGGTCTCCGGGGGCGGCTCTCTAGCTCTCAGCTTTCAGTCCACAACGAGGCTGTCTGCAAATTCATCGGCAGCCCAGGGAGAAGAGAGGCTTTGACTCGGGGAGGGGAGACGCCCCCAGTTTTCTCTGGCACACATGACCATAACAGGTGAGAGACTTGCACCCCTGGGAGACTGGTCAGTCTCAATTACGCTGTGAGGAGAACAGAGCAGGAAATCCTGTTGCCATTGGAGGACTTGGGGCAGGGGAGCAGAACTGCAGCTAGAAATCCTGGCCACCATGAGGGCAGAGCGCGCGACACAGAAGCAGCAGGAGAGAAAGCAGGACAGTGCGTCCCCCGGCACTGCTCCCCACCACCTGTGAGCTGTGTGGCACTGCACAGTGTGGTCTGCAGAGTGTAGGGCCCCACTGTGAGGCCCCAGCACAGGGGGTGGCTTGGTGTCCCTCTGGATTCAGCACTCCCTGAAGACCCAGAGGCAGCACTCCACAGCATGCTGCCCCATTTACAAAGGGGGCCTGTGGCCTGTGGATGCGAGCCCCAGGGTCACCTGGTGACTTGCACTAGGAGCCCTTTCTCCTGTTGAGCAGAGCCATTGTGTTTCAAGGAAAGTTCTCTTCCCTTCACAGGCCTTGGGATCCAGTTATGTCTATGCATGCCCAGCCCTCCACCCCTCCTCTGAGTCACAGCATACCCCCACCCCTAGAGGGAAGGAGGGATGAATTCTGCAATGAGGTGAGTGGGCAACAGGGAGCTAGATTGTCCTCCTTTGGACTTCCCCTCTCTCTCTGAGAAAACTCCACCCAATTACGGAATTACTGGGGATCTGGGCTGTGGGAGTGGGGTAGGGGCCATGCTGCAGCTCCACCCCTGCCTCCCCGGCTGTTTGGCCTGCCTGGATTACAGCTGCAATGGGGACCCCCGCCCCCAGGCTGCTGGATCTATACACATGGGGGTGGCTGTCCTGCTGGGATGGGCACAGGTGGGTCTTGTCTCTTCAGCTCTGCCTCCAGCCCCTCATCTGTCAGGCCCCTCTCAGCTGCCTCCCTTGGCTGCTCCCTTCTCCTGCTTGGTCCTTGTTCTCTGCCAGGCTAGGTGGTAGGGAGGGGAGAGACAGTGAAAAGTGAGCCCTGTCACAGCCAGGTGAAGGCTCCCGGTTCTGGAGAGTTCCCTGAAGACCTGCACCCAGGGAGCTGCAGCCAGGGCAAGCTTTTCCTTCACCCCGTTTTCTAGGAGCTATCAAAGCCTTGAATCTGTTTCCTGCAAGCTGAGGAGCAGGGGACAAGGCCAGCTGGGGTTGGTGTGGAGAGGGACATAGGTGTAGGAAGGGGGGGTTTCTACTAAGTCGGGTTGTGAGGTTCTCTCCCGCTCCCTTACTTTCAGCTGGAGATCCTGCACCTTACCTGGAAGAGAGACACCTCACTCCCCAACACACACACACACACACACACACACACACACACACACACACACACAATCTACTTGTGCCTCTTCTTGCCTGGCCCTGGTGGTCCCGCAAGGCTCCCTCCAGGACAAAGCTGCTGAAGGTTAGGTCCTTCCTGGCAGCTCCCTCTGCCGTCAACCAGAGGGAGTTTACCTGACCCAACCAGGGCCACACCTCTGGCTCCACAGCATTCCCCCTTTGAGGATGACTCCTGTGGAAGGGTCTTGTTTTTGCCCCTTAGGGGCCACTTTCCATCCAGAATAAGTCCTCAGGGAAAAGAGGGTTTGGTCTCAGGGGCTCTGGGAGGCCCCTGCTGGGGCTAGGAGGGGAGGCAAGGACCTGGTGCGGGTGCAAGGCCCGACAGGAGGGCAGTTTGCATTCTGAGGTGATGAGTTCCCTGTCTGCAGAGGTATTTAAATCCTTCATGACAGGTTCCAAGAGGAATTTTGTAGTGATACTTTCTGTATTGGGGAGGGGGATGCTAGACTTTCAGACACTAACTGCCTGATCATTCACTTCCTTCTTTTGCAAAAAGAAGTTGGGGAGGCAGAAAAGGATATGGGCAACCAGGGGCATGGAATATGGAGGTGGGAAGCCAATGGCTATGCCCTCAGAGGAACCAAGTGTGGACAGGATGGGGGTTTCAGGTCAGAAGTGGGGATATTCTTCCTCCTTCTGGAAGTTCCCTCACCTGCCATCTGCAGGCATGCGTCTCACTCTGGGGCACCTGTGCCTCAGGGGTGGACCCTTGCACTGACAGGCAGAGGGCCCAGACTCTCTGTCCATGCTCAGTCATCTTTCCAGAGCGCCCAAGGCCAAAAGACATACCTGACAGTATTATTTAGCAAGTAATTAGGTCCCAAACCATAATAATTAGTAGTTCTTTAAAAAAAATTACATACATCAAAAGAAAAAAATACTATTTTTATTTCATTCACACATAACTGCAGCTATTTGCTGATGGGAAGCTGCGAGTGTAGTTGGCAAGGACACCTCACTTTCTGTCCCCATGGATTTTCACTGGTACTTGCTTTTTAGCACAGCCTCAGCCAGAAAGCCAGCCTCATAGAGATATGATAACTTCCAAAGGAATGTGGCCCACCCCAGCTGAAGTGTGGCTACCTGGAGCCCCTAGGTGACTCCCAGCAGATGATGATATTGCTGTGTCTCCCTTGTGTGTCAGTTCCCTGGGGGTTTCCTGCAGCGCCTGGGGTGCCTCAGTACCCAGTTTGGAAACCATGGCTACAACACAAATAGGGGGGAGTGGCTCCCAGATGCACGACCCATCTCAGCTTCTCTTCCTCTTCGTCCCTCCCCCAACCTCAGATGTACCTCTTGGTGTGCCTTGCTGCACATCTAATCTGGCTCTGTGTTCCTGGATCATTGCATCAGCTCCTATCCCTTTTTCTTAGTTTGTGAGCATATGGTGTTTTAAGAGTCTTTCCTCTCCAGCCCTGGCTGGTGTGGCTCAGTGGATTGAGTGCTAGCCTGCAAACCAAAGGGTTGCCAGTTTGATTTCCAGTCAAGGCACATGCCTGGGTTGTGGGCTAGGCCCCCAGTAGTAGCAACAACACATTGATGTTTCTCTCTCTTTCTCCCTCCCTTCCCCTCTCTCTAAAAATAAATTTAAAACAAAACAAAACAAAACAAAAGTGAGTCTTTCCTCTCCAGCCCAGAGCCCTGGCCAAATTTTTGGCTCTCCAGGTTTTCCTTGGAAAGTCAGGCTGTCGATCAGATGACTTCTTCCAGCCCATTGAGACAGTGACACACACTCTCGGTTCCAGGCTTTGCCCAACATTGTGGTCCCTGATCTCACTCAGAGCCTTTGGAGCATCTGTTTCCGTGTTTCAGGTGGGCAGAGGTTGCCCACGTCCCCAGAGGGTGGTGAGGCAATGTGGGTCTCAGTCTCTGTGGACCATGTGTTTCCCATGAGAGACAGTCCCTCCAATATATGGATACTGGAGGTGGCACTTGAAGTTCTGAGGTCATGTGGTGGAAGACCCCTTCACCAGGGAAGACCCTGGTGGAGAGAGGCCAGAGCCAGGGTGCATGGGTGGGGTGGGCGCTTGTACATCTGTCTGAGCTGCCCCATGGATGGCGAGTGAGGCTTCTTTCACAGCTTTTACTTCTTTTTCTATTTTTAAAGGTTTTATTTATCTACTTTTAGAGAGAGGGGAAGGGAAGCAGAAAGAAAGGAAGAAAAACATCAATGTATGGTTGCTGTTCATGTGCCCCCTGCTGGGGACCTGGCCCACAACCCAGGTATGTGCTCCTACTGGGAATTGAACTGGTGACCCTTTGCTTCTCAATCCAGCACTCTATCCACTGTGCCACACCAGCCAGGGCTTGTGGTTGCTGCTGCTAACTGCCCCTGAGAGCTCCATTTTGATTTTGATAGGAAGATCTGACTAGACTCCATGGAAGCTGGACCCTTAGGTCAGCCTCTCCTTGAGTGAGAATGAAGACTCAGGGTGAGTGGCAGAGGGGGAGGGGTGAATGGGTGAGACCTCTATTTCTGGACCCCACCTCCAGAGACCCTCCATGCCTTTCAGATTGTCCACCCTGAGTCACCACACACCTAGCCTGTGCCTTTGGATGTCATGTGGGAGATTGTCATCCATGGCTAGTGGGACAGACACCTCCAGAACAGCCCTAGCTCAAGCAGCCTCCTGTTGGCATGACCTCCCATTTCCCAGCTCCAGGCAGTGCAGCCATCAGACCTCCACATCTCTGACTCAGAGCAGTGAGTGGGCTTGCGAAGCATAAGAACACAGAGTTTGGGGATGAAAATCAGCATCGTGGATTTTTGGGCTCCCAGACTCTCATCACTGTGGTTAGGACTATAGATTAATTTTCTGGCATCTTGACTTCCTGGAGACTTGGAATCTTGGCTCTGTGGATTTACTTGCTCGCCTATAAAATGAGGTTGTTAGTCAGATTTCTGTCTAATGTGCTATTTTGCTGTGATGGCCAGATGGGGTCAGTAGTGTTTGAGTAGTCACCTATGGAAGTTCCACTTCTGGGCCTACGTCGCCACCATGTGGAGTGAGGCAGCAGAATGTACAGAACACCTGAGGCCACATTGAGGTCCCTTACTGGCAGGCAGTGCCCATCTGGGCTCAGCTGTGGGTGGAGGGAGCCTCAGTCCCCACTCAGCTCTCAGCCTTCCTGTGGCCCCTCATCTTGGTAACAGGACAACCAATCCTGGAGGGTCTACCTAACTTGTGATGGGCAATCTACTTGATCCTGAGAACACTAAAGACACACTGCTACCATCCTTGGGGCGTGAGTCGGAGGTGAGGCCTAGAGGGGCTGAGTGTGAGGCCCACGTGGCCAGCACTAGGGCTAGAGTCTAGGTGGCTCCCTGGTGACATCCTCCTCACTGCTCCGTCACACAGATCCCCAACAGGACTCCTCTCTCCTAAACCACACCCCAGTGTCACCTTTGGAGCCTCCCTCAGTGATGATGGGGGGCACATGCATCTGTCGGTTTCCACCTCCCCAGGCTGAGGGAGACTGGGATGTCACCCCTCCACATCTCTACGTTGGACTCTATGGGCCAGGATGGGTGGAGCCTTGTCCTGGGAGGGTGTGAGCAGAGCCAGGCAGAGGCCCGGGTGCTGTCTAGGTCTCCACTGGCCATTCCCTTCCTCTTTTGCTGCCCTCTGGCTTCAAATAACACTTGACAATGTTTCCTCTGGGGCCACCAACCCCTTGGTGGGCCACATCCTTTTCCTACCTGCTTTCAGGGCCTGCCCACCCAGAATTCCCATCTCTCCACACCCCCAAAACCGAGCCTGGTGCCCTGCAGCAATGTCTTTCACTTCCTTCTGTAATTCCTGTGCACCTCCTCCCTTCTCTTTCAGTAAACTCCCTCCTTTTCATCTCATTAAGGGAAATCAAGACCATCTGCTTCCCCACTACAACCTGCAGTGGGACCTCCATCTCCTGCCTCAGAGGATGAGAATTCCTCCAGCCCAGCTGGTACAGAGGGTTTAGCAAAGCATTTGTTTTCATTCTTTCCAGGCTCAGTGACCATTTCTCTCTCCTAACCCTTCTATCTGCTCTAGACCAGCTACCTCCTCTTAACCTGGAAACCAGATGCTATTGCAAATCCTTTCAACTTCCATTTCCATCATCTACTGCTAGTGCCTAAAAATACCATCGATTTTAATGATTGGTCTTGTAGCCTTCCCAAACTCATTTGTTAGTTTTAGTAGTTTTTTTTTTCTACCATAGATTATGTAGGATTTATTGCATAGACAATTGTGACAGTTTTATATCTTCCTTTCAATTCTAGATACATTTCACTTCTTTTTCTTGCTTTATTGCATTGGCTAAAAACTCCAGGATAGTGTTGAATGGAAGTTGTGAGAGTGGATATCTTTGCTTTGTCCTTGATGTTGGGGACAGACATACAGTGTATCACTTAAGTGTGATGTCTGTGGTAGGTTTTCCATAGATGCCTTTTATCACATTGAGGAAATTCTCCTGTATTTTTTTTATTTTTTTAAATTTTTTTTAATTCTTTATTTTATTGATTATGCTATTACAGTTGGCCCATTTCCCCCCTTCACTCCCCACCACCCTGCCCATTCCCTCCCACCCTCGTTCCCCCCTTTAGTTCATGTCCATGTGTCATAAGTTCTTTAGTGTCTACATGTCCCATACTGTTCCTACCCTCCCCCTGTCTATTTTCTACCTACTGTCTATGCTACTTATTCTCTATATCTTTTCCCCCTCCCTCCTCCTCCTACTTCCCTGTTGCTAACCCTCCATTTGATGACTTTTTTTACTGTTCATATTTTTAATCTTCTTTTTCTTAGGTAAGTCCCTTTAACATTTCATAGAATAAGGGCTTGGTGATGATGAACTCCTTTAACTTGACCTTATCTGGGAAGCACTTGATCTGCCCTTCCATTCTAAATGAAAGCTTTGCTGGATAGAGCAATCTGGGATGTAGGCCCTTGCTTTTCATGACTTGGAATACTTCTTGCCAGCCCCTTCTTGCCTGTAAGGTCTCT
>PVIA01008303.1:0-73229 GCA_004024845.1 Tonatia bakeri
CAGTATCCCGTTATTCTTTTAATGTCTATAAGATCTGTGGTGATGTGCATTCTTTCATTCATGTTATTGATCATTTGTAGGTTTTTTTCTCTCTTCCTCCAAAGAACTAACTTTTGTGGTGTCATTAGTTTTGTTGTGCTGGATGGCCACCTTCTATTTAATTCTTTTCTGTTCCTTTTTTCCCCCTTTCTTCCATTTGCTTTAGGTTTAATTTGCTCTTATTTTTCTAGATTCTTAAAGTGGAAGCTTAGATTATTGATTTTCAGAACTTTCTTTTTCTGTAATGTAAACCTTTAAAGCTATAAATTGTTTCAAGCACTTTTTTAACTGTACCCCACACATTTTGGTATGTTCTTTTTAAAAAGATTTTATTGCCCTGGCTGGTGTAGTTCAGTGGATTGAGCGTGGGCTGCAAACCAGGCATCGCAGGTTCGATTCCCAGTCAGGGCACATGCCTAGGTTGCAGGCCATGTCCCCCAGCAACTGCACATTGATGTTTCTCGCTCTCTCTCTCTCACTTCCCTCTCTAAAAATAAATAAATAAAATCTTAAAAAAATAAATAAATAAAAAGATTTTATTTATTCATTTATTTATTTTTAGAGAGAGGGGAAGGGAAGGAGAAAGAGAGGGAGAGAAACATCAATGTGTGGTTGCCTCTCATGTGCCCTCTACTGGGGACCTGGGGACCCAGCCATTCATCATGGGAATCAAACTGGCAACCCTTTGGTTCACAGGCCCATGCTCATCTACTGAGCTACCCCAGCCACGGCAGTATGTTTTGTTTTAATTAGCATTCATCTCAAAATAACTTCTGATTTCCCTGGCAAGTTTTTTTTTTTTTTTTTGACCAATGAGTTATTAGAAGTATGTGTTTTAATTTCAAAATATTTGGGGATTTTCCAGTTATCTTTGTGTTACTGATTTTTAATTTAATGTCATTGTGAACAAGAAGCATACTTTGAATGATTTCTGTTCTGGTAAATGTTTCATGTGTACCTGAAAACATTTGTGTTTTGCTGTTGTTGGATGTAGTGTTCTATAAATGTCAGTTAAGTCAAGTTGATTAGTGTTGATCAAGTCTTCTCAACGTATCCGATTGTTTTGTAAATTAGTAAGAAAGAAGTGTTGGAACCTCCACCTGTAATTATGGATTTGTCTGTTTTTACTTCCATTCCTGTCAGGTTTTGCTTCACATTTTAAATCTCCGTATGGGCCAGGCCAGGTGACTCACTTGATTAGAGTGTTGCATCCTGATACACCAAGTTTGCAGGTTCAATCCCTGTTCATAGCATATACAAGAATCAATCAGGGAAGGCATGAATGGGTGGAGCAACAAGTCAGTGTTTCTCTCTCTCCCTTTCTTTTTCTCTGAAATCAATTTAAAAAATGAATTTCTGTTATGAAGTCTCTAAACATTGAAATTATGTCTTCTTAATGAATTGATCTTTTTGTAATATGAAATGTTTTTCTTTACCTCTGGTAATAATCTTTGTTCTGAAGTCTACTTTGATATTAATGCAACCATTAATATAGCCAATTTATGTTTTGATTAGTATTTTCATGGCATATGTTTTTTCCTTCTACTTCAAATCTGTGTCTTTACATATAGTTGTAGCCTGTGTTTTTTATGCAGTTTAACAATCCCTGACTTTCAAATGGAGTCTTTAAAATTTCTATTATATATGTAATATAATTGCAAATGTGGTTGGTTTTTAGACTTCTCTTTTGCTGTTTTTTTTTATTTGTATATCTATTCTTTGATACCATCCCCCCATTTTTCTGTCTTTAGATTGATTATTTTAGTATTCCATTTTATCTCTTTTCTTTTCAATTTCCTCTATCTCTTTACCTTTTTCCCTAGTGGTAGGTAGCTTTAGGGGTTACATTATGTCCATATATTTTTGTAATGTATCAAATCTAACTTCAAATAATATCATACGACTTCACTTTCAATGTAAGAAACTTGCAAAAACATACTTTCATTTCCCACTCCCATCCTTTGTGCTGTTTTATTTCTGTATATGTTGTAAACTCCACAGTATTTTGTTACAGTTAGTTAGTTATATTTATTTATTATTATAATTATACTATATTGATATAATTAATATATTTTAATATAAATATATTAAGTGTTAATATAATTTAATATTTTTTTAATGAGAAAGTTTTGGTAATTATGCATGTATTTACCATTTCTAGTTCTGTTTATTTTTTGTGTAGAGCTAAGTTTGTATCATATCATTTTCTCTTAGCCTGAAGAATTTTCTTTAGTGTTTCTTTTAGTGCTGGTCTACTAGCAATGATTCTCTTAGCTTTCATTTTCTGAAACTCTGTTTTTCCACCTTCACTTTTGAAGATATTTCACTGAGTAAAGAGTCATAGATTGTTAGTTTGCATTTCTCCTATTTATTTTTTTAAAGATATTATTTATGTATTTTTAGAGAGAGGGGAGGGGAGGCAGAAAGAGAGGAGAGAAACATCGGTTTTTGAGAGAAACATTGATGGGTTGCCTCTCTTACTCCCCCTAACCAGGGAAAGGGCTGCAACCCAAGCACAGTCCCTGACAATGAAACTAGCAATCTTTTACTTTGCAGGAAAATGCCTACCAACGGAGGAACATGCGTCAGGGCATATTTATTATTACATTATTCATTTTTTTAAATATTATATTTAATTAATTGTACTATTACAGTTGTTCCAATTTTTCCCCTTTTTTCCTCCTCTACTCAGCACCCTCTGCTCTCTCAGGAAATTCCCACACAATTGTTTGTGTCCACTGGTCATGTGTACAAGTTCTTTGGCTACTCCATCTCCTGTACTGTACTTGAAATCCCAGTGCCTATTCTGTAACTACCTGTTTGTACTTCTGAAGCCCCTCATCTCTTCACTCATTTCCCCACACCCACCTCTCATCTGGCAACCATCAAAATGCTCTCTGTATCTATGATTCTGTCTCTATTCTTGTTTCCTTAGATTGTTTTTTAGATTCAATTGTTGGTAGATATGTATTTATTGCCATTTTATTGTTCATAATCTTGATCTTTTTCTTCCTTTTTCTAATTTTAAATAGTTATATATTCATTTTTAGTGAGAGAAGAAGGGGGAAAGAGAGGAAGAGAAACATCAGTGTGTGGTTGCCTCTTGAGCACCCCCTACTGGGGACCTGGCCCACAACCCAGGAATGTTCCTTGACTGGGAATGGAACTGGCAACCCTTTTGTTCATATGCTGGCATTCAATCCACTGAGCCACACTAGCCAGGGCTTTTCCTTTTTCTTAAATAAGCCCCTTTATCATTTCATATAATAATGATTTGGTGATGATGAACTCCTTTAGTTTTTTTTCTCTTATCTGGGAAGTTCTTTATCTGTCCTTCAATTCTAAATGTTAGCTTTGCTGAGTAAAGCAGTCTCAGCTGTAGGTCCCTGCTTTTCAGGACTTTGAATATTTCTTGTCAATCCCTCCTAGCCTGCAATGTTTCTTTTGAAAAATAAACTGACAGTCTTATGGGAACTCCCCTATAAGTAACTAATGTCCTTTCTCTTGCTGCTTTTAAGATTCTCTTTTTATCTTTAACCTTTGTCATTTTAATTATGATGTGTGTTGGAGTGAGCCTCTTTGCATCCACCTTCTCTGTGCCTCTCTGTGTTCCTGGACTTGCATGTCTAGTTCCTTCACCAAACTAGGGAAGTTTTCTTTTGTTACTTTTTCGAAAAGATTTCCAGTTTCTTGCTCTTTCTCTTCTTCTGGCACCGTATGATGTCAATGTTAGATCGCTCAAAGTTATCCCAGAGACTCCTTGCACTATCATCTTTTTTTTGAATTTTTTTTTCTTGTTGTTCTGATTGGTGTTTTTTTTGCTTCCTTGTGTTCCATATCATTGATTTGATTCTTGGCTTCATTCACTCTACAGTTGTTTCCCTGTATATTGTTCTTTACTTCAATTACTGTATCCTTCATTTCTGACTGAATGTTTTTTATGTTGTTGAACTCTGCGTGTGCTAGATTACTTATTTCCATTTTGTTTAGTTCTTTTCCTGGAGTTTTGATCTGTTCTTTCATTTGGGCCTTGTTTCTCTGTCTCCTCATTTGGGCAGCCTCTCTGTGTTTGTTTCTATTTATTAAGCAGAGCTGCTATGGTTCCTTATCTTGGTAGTGTGGCCTAATATAGTAGGTGTCCTGTAGGGTCCTATCGTACAGTCTCCCCTATCACACAAGCTGGGTACTCGAGGTGTGCCCTCCATGTGAGCTGAGTATATCCTCCTCTTGTAGTTGAGCCTTGACTGCTGTTGGTAGGTCAATGGGAGGGGTTTACCCAGACAAGTCAGCTGCCAAGTACTGACTGACCACTGACCACCAACCTCCTCCCTCTTTAGAGGATCTGCCTAGCTGGGGCAGGGTGGTGGTGCTCTGAAGTAGTCTGTAGCTGTCTACTGGGTACTCAGGTTCTAGAGTTTCCCATGTGGTATGGGCCAAGGTCAGCTACCACCTTTGTTCTGCCCAGGACCTCCCAGCATGAGCTAAAAGGCAATCTGCAGGTGGCTGCTACTTGTGTTGGGTGTTGGATTTGGAGGTTCTTAGGCAAAGTCACCCTGTGAACCTAGGCTGGCTGCTGCTAGGGCTGGGCCTGGGCCACATGGCAGGAGGTATTGGAGCTGGGGGTTCGCTGAGACTGGCTGTTGCTTGTTTGAGAGGATTTAGGAAGTTGTGAAACATGAGCTAAGACCAGCCATTCATATGGGAAAGTCATGGTTAAGAGTTTCGGTGGGGTTGGTTGGCATGGGGACTTGCGAAAACACCAGAGTGGGGCAAACAGTGTGAGCCAAGTTGATGGAATCTCAGATACGGCTCCTGCCTGCTGGCTCGGGCTGTGTGGGAAGAGGATTCAGAAAAGGAGCAGTGGCCACTGTCTGCCATTCTATTTTGGAAAAAACTGTCCCCCAGTTCTCACCCTGATGCCAGACATTTCACTTCCTCCCTGTATGCCACTGGTTCCTTTCAAGCTGGGACCCCGGTGCTGGAGCTCAGAGGGAGTGAGTCTGAGTAAGTCCATGTGTGGGTCTTCTAAGAGGAACTGCTTGGGATTCTAGCATTTTCTTTCATTTACTGAATCCCTGCTGGTTTTTACAGCCAGAAGTTATAAGGCTTATTTTACTGGCCCTGAAACCCTGGGTTGTGGGGCCCAGTGTGGTGCCAGGACTCCTTGCTCCCAAGATATCCCTCCTGGATTTTTAAACACCACATGTGGATGTGAGACTAGCCCATTCCATGTGTCCTGCCCTCCTTCCAGTCTTGATGGATGTGGTTTCTTTAATTCCATAGTTGTCTGACTTCCATTGAACTCAATTTCTGATGGTTCTGAGTAACCGTTCTATAACATAGTTGTAATTTTGATGTGGTTGTGCAAGGAGTAAGCTGTGTTTACCTATGCCTCCATCTTCACTGGAAGTCAGACATCTTTTCATTGGTTTATTGGTCACTTATACATTTTTGAAGAGAAATATATTCAAATTTTATTTTCAAATGGATTATTTGTCTTTTTATTATTGAGTTGTAAGCATTCTTATGTATTCTAAGTGCAAGTCCTTTGTCAGATATACGATTTGTAAAAATTTTCTCCCATTCTCTGGCTTCCTTCCCTTTCTGTATGGTATCCTTGGAAACACAAAATTTTTAAATTTTGATGTTCAATTGATTTTTTCTGTTGTTGCATGTGCTTTTGGTGTCATACCTAAGAAACTATTGATTAATTCAAGTTCATGAAGATTTATGCCTACACTTTTTTTTTCTAAGAGTTTTACAGTTTTAGCTGTTATATTTAGGTCTTTGATTAATTTTTGAGTTAATTTTTTATGTGGTGTGAGTAGGGGTTTGCCTTTATTCTTTTATATGTGGCTAGGCAGTTATTCCAGCACGATATGTTGAAAAGACTATTCTTTTCTATTGGATTGTCTTGACACCTTTGTTCTAAGTCAATTGACCATAACTGTGAGAGTTTATTTCTAGCCTCTTAATTTTATTCATTTATTTATATGTCTATCCTTATGCCAGTGCCACAGTGTTTGAATTTACTGTAGCTTTGTAGTATGTTTTGAAATCAGCAAGTGTGAGATCTCCAGCTTTGTACTTTTTTTTTTTACATTTTGAAATAAGGACCTTTCTTTTTGTTTTTTAAATATATATTTATTGATTTTGCTGTTATAGTTGTCCCATTTTTTCCCCTTTATCCCCCTCATCCGGCGGTACTCACATTCCCTCTGGCATTCCCCTCCTTAGTTTGTGTCTATGGGTCGTACATGTAAGTTCTTTGGCTTCTCCATTTCCTATGGTTTTCTTAACCTTCCCCTTTCTATTTTATACCTACCAATTATGCTTCTTATTCCCTGTACCTTTCACCCATTCTCCCTCCTCCTTCTCCCCACTGATAACCCTTCATGTGACCTTGATTTCTCTGGTTCTGTTTCTGTTTTAGTTGTTTGCTTAGTTTTTTTAGGTTTTTTTTTAAGTTCATTAGTTGATAATTGTGAGTTTATTGTCATTTTACTGTTTCTAGTTTTTCTTAAATAAGTTTTTCTTTTTCATAGATAAGTACCTTTAACATTTTATATACTAAGGGTTTGGTGATGATGAACTCCTTTAACTTGACCTTCTCTGGAAAGCACTTTATCTGCCCTTCCATTGCAAATGATAGCTTTGCTGAATAAGTAATCTTGGATGTAGGTCCTTGCTTTTCATGATTTTCAATATTTCTTTCCAGCCCCTACTTGCCTGCAAGGTTTCTTTTGAGAGATCAGCTATAGTTTTTATGGGAACTCATTTGTAAGTGACTCTCTTCTATTTTCTTGTTGCTTTTAAGATTCTCTCCTTAACTTGGTCTTTGGCAATTTAATTATGATGTGTCTTGGTGTGTTCCTCTTTGGGTCCAACTTGTTTGGGACCCTGAGCTTCCTGGACCAGTATGGGACACTCGGAAATTCCTGGACTTGTATGTCTATTTCCTTCACCAGATTAGGAAAGTTTCCTTTATTATTTTTTCTAATAAGTTTATAATTTCTTGCTCTTCTCTTCTCTTTCTGGCACCTCTAAGATTTGAATGTTGGAATGTTTGAAGTTATTGAAAGGTTCTTAAGCCTCTCCTCATTTTTTTGCATTCTTGTTTTTTCATTCTGTTCCAGTTGAATGTTTATTTTTTCCTTTTGTTCCATATCATTGATTTATGTCCCAGTTTCTTTCCTTTCACTGTTGGATCCTGTATATTTTTCTTTATTTCACTTTGTATAGCCTTCACTTCTTCCTTTATTTTGTGGCCATACTCAATCATTTCTGTAAGCATTTACCAGTGTTTTGAACTCTGCATCTGATAGGTTGGCTATTTCCTCATTGCTTAGTTCTTTTTCTGGAGTTTTGATTTGTTCTTTCATTTGGGCCATATTTCTTTGTCTCAGTGCACCTATTATGTTGTAAGGGGCAGAGCCTTAGTATTCACCAGGATTGGGCAACCCACTTTGCTGCATTGTGATGCTGTATTTGGGGTAGGGATCAATGCCACTTGCTTGGATTCTACTCTGCTTTCAGTCACTTCCTCCACTTCCCACAAGTGAATTGCTTCCTTCTAGGTGGTGCCCTGGTGGTGATTCCCAGGTGGGTGGGCTTGTGTATGTTCTAGGACCCTGTGGGCTTCTCCAGCAGATTTTCACGTGAGACTGGCAGTTTCTCCCACCACTGCAATCCCCACAGATTTTTACAGCCAGAGGTTTTGAGGCTTTAGTTCCTCATACTGGAACACTGGCTTGCACAGTCTATCTCACTCCCCAGTTGTCTGTCCCAGTTTATCCACAAGCAAATATGGGACCACCTGGTCCTCCAGCCGCCACCCCTCCCTCCCAGTCTGCCAGCCACCCCCTTGCCATGCATCCTTTTTGTTCTGGCTGCCCATCTTCACCCCTCCTACCAGTCTGGATGAGTGTTTCTTCTTTAACTCCTTGGTGGTTGGGTTTTCATACAGTTTGATTTTGTGGCAGTTCTGGTTGTTTTTTGTTTTTAAATTGGTGTTGTCCTTCTTTTGGTTGTTGAGGAAGCAAAGCATATCTACCTATGCCTCCATCTTGACCAAAAGCCTGTACTTTAAAAAAAAAAAAAAGTATTTGACTTTGGTTTCTTGAATTTCATGTGAATTTTAGGATCAACTTGTTAATTTCTACCAAGAAACCAGCTGGGTTTTTTTAATAAGGATTACATTGAATTTGAGATCAAGTTAGGGAGTATTGCCATTAACTATTTTAGGTGTTTTAATCTCATAAGATGACTCTCCATTTATTTAGGTCTTCAATTTATTTCAACAGTGTTTAATAGTTTTCACTTTTTTGCACTTTGTTGGTTAAATTTATTCTTATTTTATTTCTTTTGAACCTATTGCAGATTGAATTGTTTTCTTAACTTTATGTTTAAATTTTTCATTGCTGGTATAGAGAATTCAGTTGATTTTTGTCTGTTGATGTAATATCCTTTAACCTTTGTGAATTCCTTGGGATTTTCCATACGAAAGATCATGTCACCCTGGCCAAGTAGCTGAGTTGGTTAGAGCATAGTCCCAATTATCCAAGGTTGCAGGTTTGATCCCTGTCAGAGCACATTCAAGAATAAACCAATGAATGCATAAATAAGTAGAAGAACAAATAGATGTTTCTCTATCCCTTCCTCCCTCTTTCCCTGTCCCAATGTTCTTCTGTCCCCCTCCCTTCCTCTCTCTCTATAAAATCAATAAATAAAAATAAAAATGAAAGATCATGACATGTGTGGAGATCATTTTACTTTTTCATTTCTAATCCAGATGCCTTTTATTTCATTTTCTTTCCCAATTGCCCTGCCTAGAGTCTTCAGTACAATGTTGAATAGAAGTGGCATTCTTGTCTTAGTTTAAAGCATGATTTTTTTAAATATTTTATTTATTTATTTTTAGAGAGGGAAGGGAGGGAGAAAGAGACAGAGCGAGAAACATCAGTGTGCAGTTGCTGGGGGCCGTGGCCTGCAGCCCAGGCATGTGCCCTGACTGGGAATCGAACCTGCGATGCTTTGGTTCGCACGCAGCCCGCACTCAATCCACTGAGCTACGCCAGCCAGGGCCTAAAGCATGATTTTGATTCTCATTTCTGACAAGTTTTAAACTTTAGTGATATTTCTAATTCCTTTCTATATGATTTTATTTGGTAATATACAAAGTGAACTTTCTGTTGCTACTTTTTCCATATGGCTGGAATTGAATAGACTTTTGTTCCAAGTGCTTATCAGTAATAAGTTATTTGGTTTTCATGCGCAAATCTGAAATTTTATTGTTATTTACAGTCTACTAAAGTCCTACATTATAAATCCAAATCCTTAAAATAATGTAAGCACGTTTCTGGTTTTACAGAGTTTATTTTGAGGTGACTCAGGATAAAAAGCAAATTATAGTTCTTTTTTTTTTAATTTTTCATTTATTGATTTCAGAAAGAGAAGGGAAGGGAGGGAAAAACATTTTTCTGCTGCCCCACTCATTATATGCATTCCTTGGTTGACCCTTGCATGTGCCCCAACCAGAAATTGTTCCTGCACGCAACCCTGGTATTTTAGGAGGATGTTCCAACTAAGCCACCTGGCCAGGTCACAAATTACAGTTCTAATACACAGATAGAAATGAAATATAAATATTACTGAATGAACCTGGTCCCCTTTTTATTTCAAGAGCAATTTTTGTGGGGAAGCAAAGGTTAGTTCTCCCTAATGAAAAACATAACCCCAACAGCCTAATCAGCTATAGAATTTTGTATATATATCTGTCTTTTAAAAATATTTTTTTCAACTATGCCAACTTTATGATATGTTCTGTAATTCAGCCTTCGAATTTAATATGGTTCTTCAATTTCAAAGGATTGCTGCTGGGTTTAGTATTTCAGCATTTCATTTACCTTCAGACCAGCAAACACACAGATGTGCCTGGTCTGTGCCTGGCACACATATAATGTGCCAGAGCTGTACTGAAAAAAGTTCACTTTCTAGCATTGAGGAATAATTGTTCACTTTTCACAATTTTATAAACGTTGTTCACCCTGTACTTTATTTCTGGGTTCTTTTTTTACCTGGCTACTTGCTTATTTTGTTGTAGGAAAAACTAGGTTCTTCTTGCTGACACAGTAAAGAGTTACAGATCAGCAAGTCTATTAACATGCAAAATTTATTAGTGATAGGTTTTCATGGAAGAGGACAGGCCTAACCAAGGTGAGGGTGAAAGGCGTAGGCTTGGGCTGCAAAAAGCATCAAGTCCTTTGTCCTGAGGATTTATATAATTGAGGGGTAGGGTGAGGGAGTTACATATTGACTGGTGGGTAAAGGTGGTGACAGCTTTCCCCAGGGACTGACATATATGTGGAGGGTTATTAACCCAGATTCTCCTCTTGCTCCATACCACCTTTTGTCATCTGTTGTAAAACAGATAGATGACCAAAGGCAGTTAATCAAAGTTGAGGCAGTTACCCAAAGTAATCTGTGGGTTCTTTTTGTAAGCACTACATATACCCTCTTAAAACAGATAGTGACTAGTAGCAGGCAGTTAACCAAAGTTGTTTTATGGGCTTTTTCTTTGGGCACCATAGACCTCCTCCTTTTTCCCCTTCTGGACCTTGGGATGAATACACAGTTTCAAAGGCTTTCTCCCAGATAATGGAAATGATACATACAGAATTTCAAGGGCTCCCCTCCTCTTTTGCTATCATGGTGTTTCCTGTGATGTCTGGAACACCTGGCAATCTTATCAGCCCAGGCTCAGGACTGCTGAGTTGGTGGGTGAGACATGTCTCCCTCTCCCTCCCTGCCTTGGTTTAATATCTATCCTACCTAACACTTTCTCTTTTGATTATTTTGCAGGACCTTAACTGGCTTTTCTATTTTCTGGGTATAGACATTTTCCTTAAAGTAGGACTTTACAATTCATTTTGGTTATAGCAGCTTATTGAAATTTCTTCAGAGAATAATGTATACAAGAAGTTACCAAAATTTTTGTTCAAGGGCCATATACAATCTTTTTTTGCATTTTCATTTTTGTTTTTCTTTTAACTCTTTAAAGTGGAAAAATAATTCTTAGTTTGTAGGCTTACACAAATAGGCTATAGTTTCTGACCCCCGATCTATACTACCTTTCTGAAAATATGTTTTGCAGTCTCTAACTCCAACTAGATGATCCTTGCAGAAAGGATTACATGGTCAAACAAATTTAGCAAGTGTTTTTTGTTATATCATTCTCCTGGAGGATTGTAAGGCTCATTAGCATTTCAAAGACTTTTAAAAGTTTTCTGTACACTGTATATAAATGCTTTTCTTCTAGGAGCTTTGTGAGTTTGGAGGTGGTGTATATTACCTACTTGTATTCCATAGAACTAGTTTTCCAGAAAGCCTACCTATAACAAAATCTATCTCTAGATTATTTCTTGATGATAATTTATAATTAATCACAGACTTGTTCTTCCTCTAAATTAACTATTGGGTTGGCCAAAAATTTTGTTTGTATTTTTCCATAAGATCGCTTTAGTAGCACTTAGTTGTCTTTAACTTCATTTGAAACAATTTTGTTAGATTGTATTGTAACAGTTGTCATATCAGTGTGCATTTAAAAAAACATTGCCCTGGCTGGTGTGGCTCAGTGGCTTGGGTGCTGGTTTACAAACTGAAAGGTCACCAGTTTGATTCCCAGTTAGGGTACATGCCTGGGTTGCAGGGTGGGTCCCAGGCAACCGATCAATGTATCTCTCTTGTACATTGATGTTTTTCTCCCTCTTTCTCCCTCCCCCTCTCTCTAAAAAAAAAAAAAAATCTTTAAAAAAAATCAAAATTGGTGAATTTTTGTGTAGCCATTTTAATATTGAAGATGAAAGAAAATATACAACATTTTTGACATATTATGCTTTATTATTTCAAGAAAAATAAAAGCACAACTGAAACACAAAGAAAAGATTTGTTTAGTGTATGGAGAAGGTGTTGTGACTGATCAAAAGTGCAAAAGTGCTTTGCAAAGTTTTGTGCTGGAGATTTCTCACTGGATGATGTTTCACGTTCAGATTGAAGTTGATAGCGATCAAATTGAGACATTGAGAACAATCAACATTATACCACATGGGAGGTAGTCAACATACTCAGAATATCCAAATCAATAAAGTTATTGGTGAAAATGAAAAAATGTCTTTTAAGAAAAAAACCATATAGACTTTTCAGCCAACCCAATACTTGTCTATATCAACTTGAAAGTTCATTTAAAAATGTTCTATATACTAATGTGACTAGATTGGGAGTTTGAAATTTAACCATTTAAAAAGAACCATGGAAACTGATTTCTCAGCAGTTTTCTCTATTATCATTTTATGACATTGCTAACTTATTTTTTTTCTCTTCACCAGGAAAAATGGGTTGAAGTTGCCTCAATGAAAGTGCCTAGAGCAGGCATGTGTGTTGTGGCAGTCAATGGGCTTCTGTATGTTTCTGGAGGTCGATCTTCCAGCCATGATTTCTTGGCCCCAGGTACTTTGGACTCAGTTGAAGTTTATAACCCTCATTCAGATACCTGGACGGAAATTGGTAACATGATCACCAGTCGTTGTGAAGGAGGTGTTGCTGTACTATGAAATATGAACTGTGAGAGAATACAAGAAACATTTTGAAAGTATAGGACCTGACCTTTTGCAAATCACACACATATTTGGTCATAGGACTTTTGATTCTGTTGAGTTTTTCATTTATTTGATAGATAAATGACTAATGGATTATTTTTCTAAGAATTTGAGTGAGAAGGGATATGGAATATATCCTAAATTCATAAAGAGGTCACAAAAATTTTCCAAGTTTACTAACAGAAATACTATTTATGCTCTAGAATTGTCTAGTTAGGAATAGAATCCTATTTGTAAAAATGATTTGCTAGAAACTCCTTGGCAAGTAGCCCCTTTAGTGGCTTCTCCAGTGCAATTTAAACTGTAACAGGACCCTTCTGTGATGTAAGAATAACAATGAAACAGTTTAAAGAGGTGTATACATTCATGATTTAATGCAGAGCACAATTTCTCATGACCATAGTTTAACCTACAGCAAAAAGCCAGTGAAACTATTTCCAACTTTTATGTGATGCTAGGAGTTTCACTAGCCCAAAACTTTTTTTTTTTTAAATATAATTTATTGATTATGCTATTACAGCTGTCCCATTCCCCCTGC
Source organism: Tonatia bakeri (assembly GCA_004024845.1). Classification (NCBI taxonomy): domain Eukaryota; kingdom Metazoa; phylum Chordata; class Mammalia; order Chiroptera; family Phyllostomidae; genus Tonatia; species Tonatia bakeri. The sequence goes on from PVIA01008303.1 coordinate 13,231, forward strand.
CCCTTTATTCCCCTCTGCCCTATACTCCCCTCCTGTCCTCATTCCCTCCCCTTAGTTCATGTCTGTGGATCGTACAAATAAGTTCTTTGGCTTCTCCATTTACCATACTATTCTTAATCTCCCCCTGTCTATTTTGTACCTACCATTTATGCTTCTTATTCCCTGTACCTTTTCCCCCATCCTCTCTTCTCCCCCTCCCCACTGATAACCCTCCATGTGATCTCCATTTCTCTGGTTCAGTTCCTGTTCTAGGTGTTTGCTTAGTTTGTTTGTTTTGGGGTTTTTTTTTAGGTTCAGTTGTTGATAGTTGTATGTTGTCATTTTACTGTTCATATTTTTTATCTTGTTCTTTTTCTTAGATAAGTCCCTTTAACATTTCATAAAATAAGGGCTTGGTGATGATGAACTCCTTTAACTTGACCTTGTCTGGGAAGCACTTTATCTGCCCTTCCATTCTAAATGATAGCTTTGCTGAAGAGTAATCTTGAGTGTAGGTCCTTACCCATCATGACTTGGAATGCTTTTTTCCAGCCTCTTCTTCCCTGCAAGTTTTCTTTTGAGAATAGCCCCAAATTTTTATTGGCAACAGGTATATTGGGAAGGACATGTGGGAAATACTTCGCTGTTTATATAGCTATTTATTTATATATAAGTTTTGATCTATTGATAACAGCATAGTAAAAGCTTTTACTCACTTATGTTTTTTGTCTTGACACTGAGGGCACAAGTGGGTAATTAAGAATAGGTTCTTAGTGATAGTCCTTTATTCCAACAGGGTGATAGGGCACAGTAGATGGTATGCACTTAATAAATTTCTTCCGTTTTCTAAATAGTCACCAAAAATATTTGTTTGGCTTTGGGAAGATGGAATTTTATTAGATCATCAAGCTTTGTGAAGCTGACTTGTACTTAGACAAACCTAAGTAGGAGCTTACTGCAAAGCTACTGCCTGGCTTGGAGAAGATGCAATTGTAGATGCCTGTGAAAATTCTTACAGACGCTGCGCTAAGTATGAGATGAAAGGCTTCTGCTCCAAAACTACTTCTCTAAACTTCTCATTTCCCCCCATGAGCAGCATTTTAAAGAATTGTTCTCTAATTCTGAGAAGAAAATTCATGTACATGATCATCACTTTCAGCTCTACTAGTCAGTCCTGTGGAGGCATTTGTGTTAAAGATGTTGTGTAAGTTTAGGGTTACCTAGCTGAGTCCAGGATTTGATCAGTATATTCCTGATTCCCCTTTTTTTTTTTTTACTAAAGTCCTTGGGAATATTGTTATAAGCATCAATAGCTTATTTAGATAGAAAACTCTTGGTAAGCATTAAAGACTCAGCTTTCATGTCAAACATATTTGGATTGGCCCACAAGGATATTTTTCTTCATAACTTAACCATATGCTTGTATTAAGAAAAGTTTATGTAATGCAGACAGAAAGTTCTGGAAGTCTGAAGGGTCAAGATACCTGGTTGGGATCTATAAAATGTCAAGGAATGAAGTGTCAAGATAATTTGTAGACTACTTAAGCTTACATGCCTTTAATGTTTCTGATTATAAAGAATCTGCATTCTGATTCAAAAGAGATTTACCAAATGTTCCTATAATTTAATTCTCATCATTACCTTGCAACCTAAAATGGCATCATGAAGGGAGGCATTATGTACTGCTCTGGCAGAAATGTAATGTCTAGACAGTCTTTGGGCTTAAGAGGTCCAGATGATCCCTGAAAACAGGTAATTGTAAATACGCTGTTTCCTAAGTAATGACAAATTGCTTTAAAAAGAATGTACTAATAAAGTATTTTGATTTTTGCTTTTCCATCTGAGCTTTTGCTTTTCCTTCGGAAAAACATCTTCTGAAGAATGTGTTTTCTTTCCTTTATTATCAGGCTGTAGTAAACTGTTCTGTATGTTAATAAAGAAGGATCATGTGTTGGTATCAGCCACAGTCTTTAACTGGTAAACTTCTTAATGATCTGAACAAGTTCTAGCTCTATGGTAATATATATATATATTTATCTATCTATCTATTTATTTGTTTATTTATTATTGTTTTGCCTAGGGTTGCTGGAATAAAGTACCATAGAAATATTAACAACAGAATTTATTGTCTTAGTTGCAGAGGCTGGAAGTCTGAACTCAAGGTGTTGGTAGAGTTGGTTCCTTCTGTGGGCTAAGACAGGGGGATCTATTCAGGCTTCTCTCCTTCACATAGCCACCTTCACGTGCACATGGCATTCTCCCTATATGCATATTTATCTCTAAATTTTCCTTTGTAATAAGAATACCAGTAATATTACATTATAGCATACCCTTATGACCTCATTTCAACCATATTATCTCTGTGAAGACCTATCTCCAAATAAAGTCACATTCTTAGATATTGGAGATTAGGACTTTATCACATACTTCAACCCATAACAGGTATGTAAGAAAGTAAACAGGTTACCAGTCTAGACTCACATCTTTTCACAGCAAGAATCAATATAGTGGAAATCATATGTACATCATCTACTTATGAAATTTAATATTTGAATGCTTAAGCAAAGATAACATATCAAGGTGATATTTCCTTATTTATATTCTTACACTATTCTTTTTCTTGCACTAGTTAAAATGTTTTTCCTTTTTTATTTTACTAAGAATCTCAAGAGACAAGATTTTCAAGTTAGAATTCTAAGGTAATGCTTTAGCTGTTTTGATTGAAAAAGCTTTCTGTGAGTTAACATGTAAAACCATGCTCAACATCACTAGCCATTCGAGAAATGCAAATTAAAACCACAATGAGATATCACCTTATACCTCTCAGAATGGCTATCATTAACAAATCAACAACCAACCAGTGCTGGTGAGGATGTGGAGGAAAGGGAACTCTAGTGCACTGTTGGTGGGAATGCAGACTGGTACAGCCACTGTGGAAAACAGTATGGAATTTCCTCAAAAAATTAAAAATGGAACTGCCTTATGACCCAGCAATTCCACTGCTGGGAATATACCCCAAGAATCTGAAACACCACTTCAGAAGAACTTACGCACCCCTTTATTCATAGCAGCACTATTTATAATAGCTAGGTGTTAGAAACAGCCCAAGTGCCCATCAGTAGTTGAGTGGATTAAAAAACTGTGGTACATTTACACAGTGGAATACTATGCAGCAGAAAGAATTCCTACCTTTTTTAACAGCACAGATGGAACTGCAGGCTATTATGCTAAGTGAAATAAACCAGTCAGCAAAAGACAAATACCATATGACCTCACTTATAACTAGAATCTAATGAACAAAAGGAGAGGAGAGAGGAAGGCAGTAGTGGAAGTAATGGAAAAGATTAACCAAAGAATACGAATGAATGACTCATGAACATGGACAATGGAGAGGGGACTGACTGTGGGAGAGAGGGGTAGGCTGGATAAGAGAAGAAAAATAAGGATGACTATAATAGAATAAACAATTTAAAAAAATATGTAAAGCCAGTTAGCCCCTTTCATTAGAATATCAAGATGGCTACAGCTTGACTTTTCCTAATTTTTTGCATTAGTGGCTTTATTCTTTTAAATAATTTTGACCCACTGGTGTTTTTTGTTGGTAAGTTGCATCTATACTCTGCCAAATACCCTGATAACAACTGGAAAATGTATCCATCTTTTTAAACATGACTTGCCCTTGTGACACTACTCCCAAATAACTTTAGAGCCAAAGATCCTTTCAGCTAATATAAGTTATACCAGGTAAAATGAACTTGGAAATGCAGTTACCAGGGGCAACTTAAATGAAAACTCCATCCTGGAACCACATATTACTTTCAGACATTCATGGATTGAAGTTATTCTCTTGAAACAGGAGACTGTATATTTTTTCAATGATCATAGGCTCTAGCAAAAGGAATTTTTTTTTTATTTTACATTTTTCAAAATAAAACATTGAAATGTATGAGTGGACAACTATATAATTCATAAGACTGCATGAGAACTGTAACCTAATATGACATGGAAAGGACTTGTTAAGGATTTTCATGCTGTTGATCATACAGGTCCTTTGAAATAAAGATTTCTAGAAATGAAAAAAAATGTGAATAAATTATCACTGGTGGGAAACAGTTAAACAGTAGTAGAAGAAAAAGGAGATGCAAAAGAACTTACAAGGCTTATAACCAACATGCTAACATCATCTATAGGGTAGTTTTATACTTATTCTACTTAACCAAGCCTCTTGGGTCCTTTCTCTGTATAAGTATCTTTAAGTAGTAAAGTGATTACAAATGATAAAAAGGCGACTAAAGTGATTACTATCCTCAGGGCTTTGAACCAGTTAGGATAATGTGGCAAGAGAAAAAGTTCATTATGTAATGCTATCCCCAAACCTACTATTACTGTGACTATAGCTTCACTGAGCCTTTCAGAAATAAGGAAGGCTAACCATGAAAACACAACAGGAGCTGTACTACCAACTATATTGAGGAAGTCTAGTTTAGCTGGACTACCTTCTGGCAGAGCAAAACCCCATCTGATCCCTCCCAAGAAAGATAGGAAACTCGCTCCGTAAGCCATCTGAGTAAAAGCTAACATGGGGAGGTAAGTCTTTGTCATCAGCATGATCAGTGGTGGTGCAAAGAAGGGGATTAGTCCCGCCAGAGATGCATATAATGCTGGCTTTGGGCTGTCAGGCAGGTACATGATAGTTTTTGGTGGCCTGGCTGGAACGACTGGCTTCTGCTTCTTAAAGCTACATGGAGAAGTATGATAGTATTGTGTCTTGTTCATACACACTAGAAAGGATGAGAAGGCCAAAGGCCTTAGAAACAAAGGTGAAAAGTTCTGCTGGAGACATGTCTTGAGAGAGAGTATTTCTGTTCTCCTGCTGACTCCTAGTCCGACCACGAAAGGGTACTTTAGCATCTATAGAGAGAATAGAACAAGAAGACAAAAACAGGTATTTTTAAAAAATCACCAATGTACTAGTTAATTCCAACATAAAGTAATATAAAAACAAATTATTGCCCCAGCTGGTGTAACTCAGTGGATTGAGTGTGGGCTGTGAACCAGAGGGTCACCAGTTCAATTCCCAGTCAGGGCACATGCCTGGGTTGCGGGCCAGGTCCCCAATATGGGGCATGCAAGAGGCAACCACATATTGATAGTTCTCTCCTCTTCTTCTCTCTAAAAATAAATAAATAAAATCTTTTTTAAAAGGCTTAAAAAATTAATTAGTTAATTAATTAAAAACAAATTATCTACTTTCTGTTAGCACACTGAACTTTACCAAAAGGTTGAACTTTACCAAAGGCTGGCTGACTATTAACAGCTATACAAAATGCAAAAGAAACTACTGAATAGAAACTAATGTTTTGGCTTACCGTTAATCTTATCCCATGAGAAGAATATCTCAAAGAACAGGTAAAGACTAGATGTTCACTTTTGGCATTCTAAACTGCCTCTCCTATTTATAAATTGCAAAAGCAGTTGCACTGATCACTGGGAATTCTTTTTAAAATATATATTTATTTTTAGAAAGAGGGGAAAGGAGGGAAAAAGAAAGAAAAACAACTGATGTGTGAGAGATACATCAATCGGTTGCCTATCACACACCAACTGGGGGCCTGGCCCACAACCCAGGCATGTGCCCTGACTGGGAATTGAACCAGTGACCTTTCGGTTTGTAGGCTGGCGCTCAATCCATGGAGCCACACCAGCCAGGGCAGGTATTGTATTTTTGTAAAGAAAAGCAATCTACTTTCCAATTTAGCTTTATGAACACTTCATACTTTTCTTAGCTTCATGTTTTTCTACATGTCTCTGCCTAGAATACTGGCTTACTATTTTACTATCTGGGAACTTATCTTTCCAAATTCAGCTTAAATCTTTGTCCCACCTGGTTTAATCCTCCTACAAGTACCCTATGTGCACTTCCATTATAATTCTCACAGTGAATTAAAATTGTGTTTACTTGTCTGAGTAGACTCGAGAGCCAAGGGCATATTTTTTCTTGGCTTTGAAAAATGAGTCCCTAGTGCCTTTCATGGTATATGGCCAAATAACCTTCCCTGCTGCTTCTGTGCTTTAGTGAGCAGATTCCAAACTTCAACCAACAGATCAACAGTAACTCAAGAAGTGTTAGATGAAAGGAAAAATGAAACAGTTATTTAAGAATTTTGGTAATTTCTCAAAATGCTAGGAATAATTCCATCTTGGGGCTTCCTTTTTCCTTTTATCTAGATTGTTCTTCCCTGAGCTACTTGCATGGCTCATTCCCTAACTTCTGACCACCCTTTTTATAAAAAGTGTAATCGCAAGTCTGTTGTAGACAATGTGTTTCCTTTCTCTGCTTTATAGTTCTCCACAGCACTTACCACTTGACATATTAAATATTTTACTTTTTTGTTTTACCCCACTCCCACCCCCAAATAAATGAGAATAGGATTTTTTGTCCTCTTTTTCATTGCTATTTTCCAGCCAAACCATGCCTGGCAAGTAATGCTCAAACATTTGCTAAATAAACCAACCTTTGAAGATGGTTGAGAAAACTTCAGGATGAAGTGAAGCATACTGGGCCCAAATGAAGTCTTATTCAGGAGGATGCCAGATAGTTCTGATTAATGTATTTTTACAGCTAAGTGGGCGAGCTGAATCAGAAGGATGTTGCTGTGTACAAAATAAGATGTCACTTAATTTTCTTCAACAAGTAATGAGAATAACAGTTTCCTTTGAGAACAATCATTAAACTAATGTTTTCAAAAACTCAGTAACATGTTAATAGATCCTTTCCTTCTCTGAAAAGAGTAATGCACAGCTCTGGCTGGTATGGCTCAGTGGGTTGAGCTCAGGCCTGCAAACTGAGAAGTTGCCAGTTTGATTCCTCGTCAGGGCATATGCCTGGGTTGCAGACCAGGTCCTCTGTTGGGGGTGTGTACCTCTATCATTTCCCAGCTGTGTGACCCTGAATAAATTGCTTCCTTGAAGTGACAATTTTAACATCTTTAAACTGAAGCTTATAGCATCTCTGTTCTCTTTTTTCCCCCCTTAGTTATCTGTTTTAGGACTTTAGAGCTCAAAATGATGACATAGTAATACATTGTATTAATTCAGCTGTCAACCACACAGTGTAGCTTATGTTTTACACGCATTAACTCATTTAATACAATAAACGCATCAGGTTGGTGCTGAGAGACTGTATAACCTGTTAAGCTAGAGCACAGACTTTGCAATCAAACAATCTGGCTCAACCAGTTATTAGCTATATGACTTTGGACAAGTTTTGTAATCTTGCTATGGTGCAGTTCACTTACCTTTAAAAATAAGGATTATAGTAACTACATAGGGTTGTTGTAAAAACTATATCAGTTGATACACATAAAGAGCTGAGAACTGTCCCTGACACAAAGAAAGCACTAAAAAAATATCAGTTATTATTTCCTCCTCACACAAAAGGGAATGGTTAAGAAACCTGTCTAATAAAAGCAACCAGTACATGACTGAGAATGTGAGTCCTGATATCTTATGCAAGTCCCATTCTTAACCTGGAGAATGAGGTGTCAAAAAAAATCCAAAGCCACAGTTGCCACTTCATTAACAATTTTAATGGACTAATTTCTTGATCACAGATCTGAGAACTCCTGTATACTGGTCAATGTCTTCATTCTATACATAGGAAGCACGTAGGAAGTTAAGCTATGCGGGGCCTCTGAGTACATCTTAAAATCTACCACATACACCACCTGACCCCCAGACACACATTTATCTGCAGGGCCCACGCACATCTTTGCTCAAAATCATCAATGTAGGAGCCTCCTGGACCACTCCACTCAAAATCTCAGCGCTCCCTCCGCCTTCAGAACTCACTGCGCACTGTGATACGTGCTTTCCAACTCAGGACTTAAAGCGAATAAATGATAGCCTAAAACCCGGGGATGGCCAACTGGTGAGGGAATTGAGGACATTGAGGGATCCAAGGGCTAATCCGCTCAATTCCGGAGAAACCGCTCTGTGTGTACACTGCCCCAAAAGAAAAAGTTGCAAACTGCAAGCCTCAGAGGCTACATCTGAGCAAGGATGTGGGGTCTGGACACAATGATCCACGGTAAACTTTTCCCAACAATGCCCGCAGCTCTGACTTACTGTCAACTCTTAATGCCCCCTTCTCAACCTGCACCTCTCACAGCAGCCCCGCTACTCACTTGCGGGTGTTGCACGGGAAGACAAAGCTGAGCTACCAGAACAATCAGGCACCCCTGAAAAGGAACTTCCGGCAAGTAGGATTAGATAGTCCCCAACTTCCTGACAACCGAAAAAAAAATGGTTCCGGGTGAGGACTATACCAGTGCAGAGTGGTTCCCATGTTGGGCTTTCCGTCTTGGAACCATTCTCTTAATTCTAATGAAACCCGACTTTTGAAGTCTGTAAGGTAGCTGAACGATCATTGCCTCTCTCTATTCTAGGTTTCCCAGGCAGTTCGGGTAGGTAAAGAGCAACTCCTGAAACAATCTCAGAGTGATGGTGGAAGAAGATAGGAAAGGTTTGGAGTCTAGGCTAAATGTGACTTGGCCAATTTGTTTGTCACTTCTGAAACTTACCTTTTTAGTTTGCATAACAACAGGGTTTCTAGGATCGACGGGACACATCTGCGCATTAGGGTTCTAACTTACTAATACTAAAGAAAAATAAATAAAAACTGTCTATTTCTTCTTGCTGGGACCTGGAAACTTGATTAAGAAATAACGAGCACAAGAGGCAAGATTTTTGCCCCCATGAAAGGTGTGGTGGTAAGAGCTTTGGGGGTGACTCAGAAAGATCGTCCGTCCCCTTCACTTTAATTTTTGTCGGTTATGTGACCCTGGGCAAGTCCGCTCCCTTCTCGGGGCCTCCATTTTACAGTCTATCAAAGGGGATCAGCACCAAACAATTTGAGCGGCCTTCTTAAAACAAGAGGACAGTCAAAGGGCCCACGCTGGCCAGTTCCTCCATGCCTCCTCCATCTGGATAGTTTAGCTTTCTGGTCACAGGCCATCATGCGGTATAGCTTCCAGTGCAAGGGGAGCTCACAGCAAATTCTGCATAACAGTAACCACTTCTAGTCGGGATAGGCTTTCACTTTTTATTTCCTTCTTTGTCTGTCATGGCAGCACCGCCCCTTCCCGTCGTGCTATACCCAATGAGACTTTGGGTCGGAGAACATCTTCTCCGCCAGGAAGTGAAGCCAGAAATCCGCACTGTGATGGGTCGGGGGCGTGACGCCAGCCGTCCAGCGGAACTACTACTCCCAGCGGGTAGTGCGTTGGGCTCAGCCGCGCAGGCCTCTAGAGCTCGGCGCTGTGGTCCGCTGGGGGCCGGAGTCTTAGCGACACGCGCACGTGAAGGAGCGGAAGGTGGGAAAGGGTCGGAAAACGCTTGCTCCTAAGAAACCGGTTTGCTAGTACTTGTAGAGGTAATTTGGAGATGGGTACTTGCCCAGAGGTGAGGTGTGGGAGGGTAAAAAACGAAGGGGCGGGGAAAACCGGGTACATATACACACCACCCAATCATTGACACGCTTCCAGGCCCTAGTGTTGGGCAGGGGCAGGAGAGGAGTACTAAGCTGGGATGGCCGCCGCCTCTAGCCGAGGGGAAAGGGAGCTGGGGGGCGGGGCGAGGAATAACTGCCGTTCACGCGCCCGGACGTTGGCGGCGCGAGGCGAGGGCAGGGTCATCAGAACAGGGCGCGTGCGCTTGCGTCCCTAGTGGGCGGTGGGAGTGGGTGGGTGTGTGTGAGGCGGGGTCGAATGGGGGCGGGCTAGTCTGGTCATCGCTCCTCCCCCTCCACCCGCTCTGCCCCTCCTGAGTCTTGTGGGCCGGGCAGCCATTTTGGGAAGAGCTTTGTTATGGTTGTGGGCTCTACACCTCTGCGGGATCAGGAAGCTGAGGACGCATCCTCAGACTCCGCGTTTGGTCCCTAGCGGTAGCCCGGCCGCTGCCTGGTGAGTAGGAGTTCCAGACCATGGGGTAATAGGAGATCTAGGGTCTTGCCGGTGCGGGACTCCGCCCGGTGCCTGGCCGGCCGGCTGTTGAAACAAGTGAAAGGAGGTTCTCAACACAGGTGGTTGGGTGTATGTCGGTCCCGGGAAGGGGAGCGGAGCCCACGGGTCTCATGGTTCACACCGCGCGTCCCCCAGCGCGCAGCGCTTTTAGCGCTAGCGTCGCCGTGTCTCTGCCAGAGTACTCCTACTTTAACTTTGGTCTGCGGGTCGGGACGCTCACCTGCGGCTCTCTGGCTCCTCTCCAGGCGAAATTCGCCTTGACGGTTGAGTGACTTGGTTTACGTGTTTCTTTTTCTTTTCTTCTTAAATTAGAGCCAGCGGTTTTTTTCCAGTGAAGGAAAATCTGAAATATTTGTGTAAGTCAAACGTGGGATATGTGAAGGAGGAAAATCCTTTAAGCCCCCAGCGTTCTGGTTTTCTTTGGTAGTGAGGCATTTTCGTTGATTTAGATTGTCCACCACCTGCCTCGCCCACCCCCCAAAAAAGGCTGGTAGATTTTGAGGTATAACGAAAAATTTATTTCTGTTTTAAATCTATCTCTCCCCCCCCCCCCCCCCCGCCGTGAAATTCAAAAGAAAGGCTGAATCTAAAATGGCTGTAGCTTGGGGAAGTGCCCTGAGCTTCGGTAACTTAAATACGTTAAGCCGTCTGAAATTTTTAGTTATTCCGCTTACGGGGACAACAACTGAATCTTTTGATCTTTTGGTCTTCTTACAACTGATGTCTTCTTATCTTGAAGAGTCCTTGGTAGGTGAAAAGCAAGGTGAGGCCAAACAACTTGGCTTACTCCAGAAGTTTACATAAGGGTGGGTGCGGGGTTTGTTTGTTGTAGTTGCTTATAGTTTTGAAAATTTTCTGTAGTATTAGTCAGCCAACTTTGTGTTCCGAGGTTGGTTTGTCGTATTTGTTGAAATACTTGCTCTTAACGTTTGTATTTATTGCTTGGGAAAAACGGAGTTCATGGGTGATTTATGTTATAGTTTAGTGACAGAACCCCATCCAAAAGTAAAGTGACTGGTAATCTTCAGTAGACTTAGATTTGTAAATTTGGTGGACTGCTGGCTCTTTCTGAAGTCTTTTATGTGTAATACTTGAAAGGGAATCAGTGCTGTTAAGGTTGGGACATTTATTAAAAGCGTGTAGACAACTGAAAACAAACTTCAGCTGTGGAGTGCCTGATTTTTGTGCCCTTTTAAACAAAAGACTGTCTTTTTGTTTGCTTTTTTTTTGAACCATAAGATCCAGAAGTCTAACTGAAAACAAAAAGGCATAGAATGGAAACGAGAAACGGTTAACTTCAGTGTTTGGGAAGGTGCTTGAGTTTCAAGTTGCAATCTGTCTAAAAGATAGTAAAATGTGAATGAGAATTTTGCAATTAATAGTAAAATAAATTGTCATCTTCCCTAGGGGGTGAGTTTCAGTTTACCTTCCTACATTCTTTCTACACAAAAGTTTATTTTTGTCAGTTCTCTTAGGATTTTTTTGTTATTCTTATTTTGGTGGTTTAACAAGGAAAAAACATTTAAAGTGCTTTATAGAAATTACAAGTCAGTTTGTTTTTTGCCATCGTTATGTACTGGACATTAATTTAGATGACACTTTAGTGTTGTTGTGTTTTGTTTTGTTTTTTTCAGGGTATTCAATGGTTTTTGTATGTTTATACAAATATTCTTTCAGTTGATTCTGGGTAGTATCTTAGCACTTTCCCCCAAAATTTCAACAGCTCTGTGAAGCCTTTTATATTTTGGATGAATTGAACTACGTAGTTTTCTCCGCCAGTGGCTGTTTAAAAGCTTGGCTGAGGAGGTCCGTCTTAATAAGTTTGGAATAGTAAGATATCTGGGGTACATTTCTGCTTATAATTCATTTTTAAATGTTCAGGTGAAGATAAAACAATTCTGAATCAGACTTCAGGTTGCATATCTTTTATGATTGAATCGTATACACTTAATAATAGTGGTAACTGTAATGTGCCAGGGAGTGTTGCTCAAAATATTTTATATTTATTAATTAATTTGTTATTCCTATGAGGTAAATACTGTTTTACCCCCTCATTTTTTAGTTGAGGAAAATAAGTCCTAAGACTCATCATCGAATGGGTAATGGAGCCTGTATTCAAAGTTAAGCAGTCTGTTTCTAAAAGTCATTTGCTTAATTAATCATTATGACTGCTGCCTTGAACCATGAAAATAAGACTATTGAAAATTTGACACACATGCACATAATTTTAAACAACCCCAGTTGGAAATGTAGTTCATGGAAAAAATAAATTTTGGTGTATTTATGGTTTTTCAACTCAGGGGAAAAAATTAGGTTTGCTTAGATAAATGACCATTAATTCTATTGTCTGGAATTAATATGTGTTTCTGCTGAAACCTAGCTGCCCAAGTCGTGTCTAAATCAAACTCTGATTTTTTATTTCCCACTGAAGTCTGCCCAAAACAAAACTGACTACATCATCCTTGAAATAACAGTTCAGTAAGCAGAGCTGAACTGTTGTCCAAAAGCATAGCTCAACTAAAGAAATAACATACTGTTATTGTTAAGTAAATTGGATTTGTATAGGTGATTTCAGATACACTAGGCAGATATTTAAAAGGTTCTAATAGTTATTTTCCTTTACTAAAGCAAACAGCCTTTAATTGATCTTTTGGGCAAATTATTTTTCATTTTCTTAGAAAAAACTTGTCAATCAGCCTGGCTGGTGTAGCTCAGTGGACTGAGTGCAACGCAGGCTGCCAACCAAAGGGTCGCCAGTTCAATTCCCAGTCAGGGCACATGCCTGGGTTGCAGGCCAGGTCCTGAATGGGGGACGTGTGAGAGGCGAACCACACACTGATGTTTCTCTCCTTCTTCCCTTCTCCTCTCTCTAAAAAAAATAAATAAAATCTTAAAAAAAAAAAGACTTGTCAATCATTCTCCTTTTATGAAATGCTAGAGGCTTTATGGTGCCAATTTCAGCGTGCTAGGCACTAGGAGTAATCTGGGTGACCTTAGAACATTTCTGCCACCAAATAACTTAGTAGTTTAACAAATAAGCGCAAAAATATTCACAGGATAACAACATAGAAGGCTGTGTTTTAAGGAGTTGATTTTTAAGCATGCTCATTAAATTTACCTTCCTTTCCTATGATAAAAACTACTTTGCCTTATATTAAGCAGACATCGGGCTAGAGAATCACCAGCATCAACAAAATGTTAGTAAACTTTCTAAGCAGTAGGTCTGTTTGTGTGGAATAAGTTTGGATTGTTTTTAAAAATCAAATTTATATAAGTATGGCTATACTTTACATTTAGATTGCAAACTCCTGTTTCTACTGATTTTAAGTGTACACTTCATTGTACAAAATACTGTTTTCTGAATTATTGCTATTCTTGGAGTTTATAAGTATGTTGAAAAGTTGGTTTGGGTGCTCTTTGGTTAGTTAATTAAAAGGTAGCACTGTTCCACAGTTTTTGCTATGTGTTTATGAAATCATTAGCCCTACTTTTTCATTAGTTTTACCAGGAAGGGTAGTGAGAACCATTTATTGTGGGCTTTGTAAGCTAGAGGCTGTAATGTAGTCCAATATATATTGTCATTCCTTAAAACACTTTAAACATTAACCCTTCTGCAACTGAGTGTACAGAGGTTCTGAAAAGTTAAACAATTTATATAACGTAAGGAGAGATGGGAGTTTCAGCAGTTTCATCAGATTCTAAAGTGCTGTTTCCATCACATCATGTAGAGAGATAGTATGATGTGGTAATTAAGGACACCAACTTTATAGCCTGGGTTTGAATCTCAGCATTGCTACTTACAGCTTTATGACCTTGGGAGAGTTTTAGATGAGGTTTCAGTGCCTGTTTCTTCCTCTGATAAATAGGGACAGTAGTACCTTATAGGGTTATTGTGGTTAATAAGTAAAATGATATTTGTAGTCTTAAAACAATGCCTGAAAATAACAAGCGCTTCATAATTGTTAAATTGCCTGAAATTCTTGTTTTAAGATTTTATTTATTCACTTTCAGAGAGAGGGGAAGGAAGAGAGAAAGAGAGGGAGAGAAACATCAATGTGTGGTTGCCTCTTATGTACCCGCAACTGGGGATCTGGCCAGCAACCCAGACATGTTCCCTGACTGGGAATTGAACCGTTAACCCTTTGGTTCATAGGCCCATGCTCAATCCACTGATCTATACCACCAGGATTGAAATTGTTTTTAATGAACATCCTTTTACCAGTCCAGTGAAATCTGAACAGATCACTGCACATGGAGTTTTTGTTTTGTTTTTCTTAGATGTTTCTGTTGATTTTTCTAGTGTTTGTTTGTTTGTTTGTTTGTTATCAGAATCCAGGTCCCAGATACTGTAATTGGCCGATGTTCTTTCAAGCCTCTTAATTTGTGTTTCTTCTCTCTTTTTTCCTTACACTTTCTAAAAAGATTTCATGGTTGGGTTTCTTGTGTTTTGTTTTTAAGGGAAAGAGAGGGAGCGAAACATTGACATATCTGTCTATTGCCTCTTGCATGCTCATAAACCAGGCATGAGCCCTGACCAGCAATCAGTGGCTCAATCCATTAAGCCACACCAGCCAGGGCTCCTCCTCGCACTTTGTTAAAGAAGCCAGGTCATTTGTCCTGCCTAGTTTCCCACAGTCTGGATTTTCCTGATTTTCTGTAAATTGATAGTTGGATAATAGAGGCTTAGATTGAGATTGATTTTGAGGGGGAGCGACTAGGAGAAGGTAACTTCCCCTAACTTCATAGAGGTAACTGCATGAGATGATTTTACTAGAGGTAACTTCATAGGTGATTCTGTGCATTTGGGGATTCCCCTGCCCCCATTCAATATTAACTTTTCAGATAGTTTCCTGTTTTTTTTTTTTCTCTCTAGTATATCTTTATTACATTACAAAAATTGAGGTAAGGATGTGTTTACACTGGTTTTGTGTACTGGTTTTGGTTACCAGTGAATCGTTTTCTCATCCTATCTTGTCTGAAATTTTCTCAGAAACTGCATTTTGAACACTGCATATATTCACTCATTTAACCATCAACTTCCCAACAATTTTCAAATTACAGATAAGAATTTGAAGCAAAAATAGGTGAAGTAACTTGCCGAAAGTCACACAGGTAGTAAATGGCAGAGCCAGCTAGATCCAGTCTGCTCTTCTAATGTAAAAGTAATGTTTGGATGGGAAGCAAGAGTTTATTATTGAGAAGAAATTTTTAGAAATACTTGTAAGTAAAATGAAGTAAAAATGTGTATCTTGTGATATAGTAGGCACTACTCTTAAATGTCCGTTATAAAAACTGTAGTTTTTAAAATGTGACAAGTAGTCTATTTTTATAGGGAATTTATTTTTAAAGATTTTATTTACTTTTAGAGAGAGGGGAAGGGAGGGAGAAAGAGAGAGAAACATCAGTGTGGGAGACATTACATGGATGGGTTGCCTCTCACAGGCTTCCAACTGGGGGACCTGGCCCACAACCCAGGCATGTGCCCTGACTGGGAATTGAACTACTGACCTTTCCGTTCACAGGCTGGTGCTCAGTCCACTGAGCCACACAAGCCAAGGCAATATAAATTCTATTTTTTTTTTAATGTTGTACTTTGTGAAATTACTTAGGAAATGTTTTTTGGAACATGAAGCAGAAGAAGGCACACAGTTAAAGTTTATTACTAATGGGAAAATTGGAAGGATTCTTGGGTTGTATATTCTACTCTTTTGTTGTTCCTTTTGTTTGTTCACTGTTTTAACCCTCTTCCAGAGTTGCCTTTTTGTGAGTCTTAGTGGAAGAGGAAACTGGAAAGGCTGTGTACCTATACCTTGTATGCATACATAGATATACACATCTCATGTATATATGCTTTCTATCCTAGGCCCCTGGCAGTTGTGCCAACTCTGATACACTTGACTGGGGATTTGCATCTGGAGTGAGAGGTGCAAGGAAGCAATGACAGTTTAGAATACATTCTGTTAGCTTGTGGCAGTGGCCATGCTAGTGGGCCAGTTTCCTAAGAGGCTCTTCCTGTGTGGTGTGACCTTGGTTTGTGGGTTTGATTAAGCTTTACTTAGTTTTTGCATGTTTGCCAAGTTAAGGATGCTTTTTCATTCATTCTCTGAACTCCCAATACCTGACAAATTCTTTATCTGCTTAGTCTTTCTAACTATGGTTTCTTTTGTCAAAGGACCCTTGTTTTTAAAATTGTTGAGTTTGTTCCTTCTAGAAGATTTTGTTTGTTACTCTTCTATTTAGGGTAGTTTCCCAACTAATAATGTGAAAAACTTCAATGAATGTCTTTTTTATCTTTTTTTTTTTTTTTTAAGATAATCTTAAAAAAGAATTTCTCTTTTATCTACTCCCATTTCTTAAAAGCAGTAGTTCTCAACCTTTTAAAATTTATCTGGAGAAAGGCCTGAGCATTTTGTCTTGAGTTTTGTGTGATAAAGATTGGTGGGTCATAGAGGTTTCACAGCTTCAGTTTTGTATTTGCCAAATTTTCCTAAAGTGGTTGTACAGGTTTACCCTTCCACCTGCAATGTGAGAATTCCTTGTTGCTTTGCACCTTTATAAATACAGAACTCATTTTTGCCAGGTTGGTAGATGTGAAGTAGTATCTCATGATTTGACTCGGGTCTTTAAAGTAGGAATTGGTGAGTGATTTCAAGGTAATGTTTTCTGTAGCACTTTATATTATTTCAGAGCACTTGCATATCACTTGCATATTTCTTATGGGCATGATAATACATAAAATTCTTGGTTACATTTTTTGACAAGTTTGTTGTCATCAAGTTTGTACTAGAATAGAATTCTTTTTCTGTTTATTGGACCTCGATCATGTAATAGCAGGCTTCACTTCTCAATATAGTAATGGTGGTATTAAGTATTTTCTTAATGGGAAAATGCTATAGTGGAAAAAATCTTAAAGGTGTCATATGTCCCCTTTTGGTCATTCCTGCTCACGTTTTATGTCCTTTATGAATTTTTTTAGTGAAATTAAAATAAATACGAAGGTAGCCCTGATTGGTGTGATTCAGTTGGTTGAGTGTCATCATCCCACAAAGCCAGAGTTTGCCGGTTTGATTTCACAGTTAAGGCACATGCCTGGGTTGTAAGTGCAGTCCCTGGTTGGGGTTTGCAACTGATGAATGTTTCTCTTCCTTTCTTTTTCTTTCTCTTCCCATGTCTCTAAAAAATAAATAAAATCTTTAAAAAATAAAATAGCCCTGGTGGTGTGACTCAGTGGATTAAGTGCCGGCCTTTGAACTGAAATTTTGATTCCTGGTCAGGGCACATGCCTGGGTTATGGGCCACATCTCCAGTTAGGGATATGCCAGAGGCAACTGATCGATGATTCTCTCCCTCTGTTCCCTTCTCTGTAAATAATAAATAAATGAAATCTTTTTTAAATAAGTTTTTTAAGTAAATAAGATAAAGTAAATACTAAGTGGAAAATGATTTTGGGCTCTTGTGCTGAGTTATCGAATGTGAGAATCAAAAAACTGAGTAACAGGCCGGTAACCCTAGTGTTTTACTTACTGAGGACTTAGAAGGGAAACTGATACACAGACAGTTAGGAAAAGAGTATAGACTCTTGTAGGGTTACTGAGTTCTTAAGAGGAAGTGAAAGTGGTATTCTTTTCACTTTTCAGTTTATGAGATTTGGAAAGGAAATATTAGGGACAATGACTGTGAAGATATGTAAGAGTACAGTCTTGGGCTCTGCAGTTTAAGGAATAGGAATGTTCAAGAAGAGCTCTTAAGAATAGTAAGATAAAAGAGATACTAACTGATAGAATTGTCAACATCTCTTAAATTAATATTTAATGGGCATTCTCCATGGCCTAAGAGATTATCTAATTTGCTATTAATCCCTACTAAGTGCTCCCTGTTTATAAATGAGATAAGTATGTAAATAAGTAAAAGTAATGCAATGTGATGGGTGTTTGAGTATAGGTATATGTATAATATAATGCTTCATGAAGCAGGGATTTACATCACTCACTTAGAGATGAAAACTGATGGCTTGAAAATTAATGAGATGGTCAAGAGATTCCAGAGAAACTAAGCTTTGCAGTAGCTGTTATGTTTACAGAGCAAAAGAAAAAGTGAGAAAAGAAGTAATCCCAGGTCAGGAGAGGACCAGGGTACCTTAATGCAGTTGTTACCACTCACACTGCTCTCTGACAAACATGTCCCCAGCCCCTCGTGATTATTATCAATTGTATGGGTGGCAATTTTTCTTTTCTTTTTTTAAAATATAAATTGTCCTTTTTTTAGTGTTCTACACGTCCATATAAAATTGGCAGCCTGTATCATCAAAACATTTCAAAATTTTATTCCTTGATGCAATCCTGCTCTAGTGATGTATTGTCAGAGAAACCAAGAGAAGGGATTTTAAGATGGGATTGTCCCAGGTACATGTAAACAGTGTGTAAACCTTTCAGGGTAGTGAGCCACAAGTTTCTGAGCTTTGAGAGAGTATGGGTCAGGGGTTTGTTGTTGTTGTTGTTGTTGTTGTTAACAGAAATGTTTACAAGCATGATTCTGTGTGTTTCTTCAACCACTGTCAACTTCATGGATGATGAATAGAGTAAGCAAGGTTTGTATTTTACTGAGATTGGCGTTTTGGGGATTGGGTACAGGTCTTTGAGAAGAGAGCCAGTGACTTCAGAGAGTGCATAATGATGGACTAGATCATTTAAATTGCAAAACTATCCTAACTGTTCTCACTTTGAATTCATGATAACTTACAAGTATGGGCCCTTACTGTGCTAAACTTGTGTACTTACTAATAGTTCATGTACTCTCCAGTTCTCGTTTCATACCCTTATTTTCTCAAACCTGCTCCTTCCCTTCCCTCCTCACTCTTCGCTGAAGACCTTGTTTCTACTTCATTGAGAAGATAGAAGCAATCAGAATAGACATTCTAAGCTCTCACTGTAGTAGTACCTAGATATTCTGCCTTTTCTGCTGTTACAGTAAATGAAGTACGTACAAACCTATTGAAGGTTTTTGCTGGTTCACAGGGAGAGAGACATTGATGTGTGAGAGATACATCAATAGATTCCCCCTCACATGCTGCCAGCTGGGGACCTATCCTGCAACCCAGGCATGTCCTCTGGTTGGGAATTGAACCAGCGACATTTAGGTTTGCAGGTCGGCACTCAACTCAGTCCACTGAGCCACACCAGCCAGGGCCAAAAATTTCTTTTCGACTTTATGTCTCCTTCTAACTACTACTCATTTTCTCTGTTCTGCAACACTCAGAGAAGTTGTTTGCCCTTGGAGTCTCCAGTCCCTTCCATTTTGAACCCATCCAGATCAGGCTTTCACTGCTACCCCTATCCAACATGGTCACCTGGTAATTTCCATGTTGCTAAATCCAGGGGTCAGTTCTCAGTCTTCCATCTGATTTAATAGCACGTGTTATAGTTCATCACTGCTACTTTTCTTGAAATACACTTTTGCTGAGCTTCTGGGTCACCATACTCTCCTGGTTTTCTCTTCAGTGATTCCAATTTTCAAAGTTATATAATATGCCAAAACAAGAGTGTTTAAAAATTAGACACTGCATATTCCCACAACCCAGGCATGTGCCCTGACTGGGAATTAAACTGGTGACCCTTTGGTTCGCGGCTTAGGTTATTTTTTGGTAATCTATATTAGAACCAAAACCTCGGTGGTGTTATGGCGGTAACTTTTCAATTATTGTATATATGTGGGGAGGAAGTAATTTGCTGGGGGTTGAGGAATAAATGAGAGAATGAGAAAATGAGGACACTAAGAGTACACTGCTCTCTGTAGAGGTTTTATTAAGAAAGACTACAGGGAAATGAACATAAATACCTTAGAAGGAAATACAGACTGTGAGTTTTATTTAAAGTTGGGGGATAAGTGGGTGTAGGTTTTTTTGTTAGTTGCATAAAAACAGTAGACAGAGGTTGTGCTTACCAGTAGTAGTAGATGGTGACAGTATTGTTGTGTGGGAAAAGTGAGAGTGATTGAGATCAAGAACACAAGGTAGAGTGGTAAAGGGAACCTAAAGTAGAGGAGATTGAAATAAGGCCTTTGGGAGTTCCGGCCAAGATGGAGGCATAGTCAGTCGCATTGTGCTTCCTTGCGCAACCAAGACTGAAGACAACAAAGATTGAGAAACAATTAACAACCAGAACAGAGAGAAATTAATTGAACAGAAGTCGGGCTCCAGTACATCCAGACCGGTAAGGAGCGGCGGAGTCGGGAGGCCTGCGAAGTGGGGTCGAGGGGTCCCGGCGGGAAGAGGCACTGGCTGGCCGGCGCGCAGGGCGCAGACGGCAGTGGACGGACTGGTGGCGGATGCTGGGCGCGGAAGCGTGGAGGTGACTAGCAGACCCAGTGAGGGGCGCAGGGCAGCTGGCTGTCAGCAGCCACACGCTTGCGCACAAACTAAGTGAAAATGGGCAGCGCCGCAGCATTTCAAAGCTTAAGAGCCCCGTCTGGGAACTGAGGCCGGGAGACTCTCCCAGCCTCACAGGAGACTTCTCGGGGAAGCCCACAGAGTCCAAGAAAGTGCACAAGTCCACCGCCCGGGAGCCAGCACAGCAAGGGCCCAGTTTGCTTGTGGGAGGCAGTGGAGGGGATGGAAGTCCTAGAGAGAGCGGAGCAGGCGCCATTGTTCCCTCTCAGAGCCCGCCCCCACATACAACGTTACAACCCAGTGACTGGGGTGCCCCGCCCTGGTGAACACCTAAGGCTCCGCCGCCCTTACGAAACAGCCGCATCCAAACCAAAGGAAAATTAAAAAGATGGCTCAAACATATTTGAAAGCCCCAGAACCAATTTTTTTTAAGTGACCAAGAAATTGCCGAATTACCAGATGCACAGTTCAAAGCACTGTTGATCAGGAAGCTCACAGAATTGGTTGACTTTGGACATAAATTAGATGAACAAATGCAGGCTACAATAAGAGAAATGAGGGAAAACGCACAGGGAACCAATAGTGAGGGGAAGAAAACTGGGACTCAAGTCAATGGAGTGGACCAGAAGGAAGAAAGGAACAACCAAACAGAAAAGAATGAAGAAACAAGAATTCAAAAAACTGAGGAGAGGCTTAGGGACCTCCAGGACACCTTTAAACGTTCCAACATCCGAATTATAGGGGTACCAGAAGGGGAAGAGGAAGAGCAACAAATTGAGAACTTTTTTAAACAGATATTAAAGGAAAACTTCCCCAATCTGGCAAGGGAAATAGACTTTCAGGAAGGCCAGGAAGCTCAGAGAGTCCCAAAGAGGTTGGACCCGAGGAGGAACACACCAAGGCACATCATAATTACATTAGCCAAGGTAAAAATGAAGGAGAGAATCCTAGAAGCAGCAAGAGACAAGGAGACAGTAACCTACAAAGGAGTTCCCATCAGACTGTCAGCTGATTTCTCAAAAGAGACCTTACAGGCAAGAAGGGACTGGAAAGAAGTATTCCAAGTCTTGAAAGAAAGGACCTACATCCAAGATTGCTCTATCCAGCGAAGCTTTCATTTGGAATGGAAGGGCAGATAAAGTGCTTCTCAGACAAGGCCAAGTGAAAGGAGTTCATCATCACCAAGCCCTTATTATATGAAATGTTAAAAGGACTTACCTAAGAAAAAGAAGATTAAAAATATGAACAGTAAAAAAAAGTCATCAAATGGAGGGTTAGTGACAGGGAAGTAGGAGGAGGAGGGAGGGGGGAAAAGATATAGAGAATAAGTAGCATAGATGGTAGGTAGAAAATAGACAGGGGGAGGGCAAGAATAGTATGGGAAATGTAGAAGCTAAAGAACTTATGACACATGGACATGAACTAAAGGGGGGAATGAGGGTGGGAGGGGATGGGCAGGGTGGTGGGGAGTGAGGGGGGGAATAGGCCAACTGTAGTTGCATAATCAATAAAATAAAGAATTTTTTTAAAAAAAGGAAGAAATAAGGCCTTTGGCATGGGCATCCTCTCCTAGCAGTGTAAACTTAATTATAAAATACCAACTTAGGCCATATTGTGAAGTACCTCAGAGATTTCAGGGGCATAAGTGAAGTGCCCGATAAGTTGTAAGTATTGCGAAGGTTGACTGTTTGACAAATGTTTGTGAATGGTTGGATCAGGTATTCAGATACAGGCAATTCTGACATGTATAATTATTTAATTGTGGCAAAATACACATAATTCAAGATTTACCATCATAACCATTTTTAAGTATACAGTTTAATGACTTTAAGTAGATTCACAATATTTTGCCATGACCACCACTATCTAGTTCCAGAACTTCTTCATTATCCCAAACATAAACCTCATATGCATTAAGCAATGGCACTTCCTCTTCCCTAGCCCCTGGTAACCACTAATCTGTTTTGTATCTCTGGATTGGCTATTTCATATAAATGGAATCATAATAATATGTGTCATTTTGTGTGTCTGGCTTCTCTGACTTAGCATAATGTTTTCAAGGTTCATCAATGTGGTAGCATGTATCAGTACTTCATTCTTTTTATAGCTGAATAATATTCCATTGTATGGATATACCACATTTTGTTTATGTATTCATCTGTTGGTGGGCATATGGATGGGTTGTTTTATCTTATGGCTTTGTGACTGAAGCTGTTATGAATACTCACAAATTTTTATGTGAATATATGTTTTCATTTCTCTTGGATATATACCTAGGGGTGGAAATATTAGGTCATGTAACTATATTTAACTTTCTGAGGAACTACCAAATATTTTCCAAGGCAGCTGCATGATTTTATATTTCTGCCAGTGATATATGAAGGTTCCAATTTCTCTGCATCCTTGCTTTATTGTAATTTATAAAATTCATTAAACCTCTGAATCCTTACTACATAGAAGGCACTGTGCTAGATGGCTATGTGAGTTTCACAGGACAAGGCAACATTCTAAAAACAACAAGTCTTTGGCCTGCTGGGAGTTAAGTCAGCATTTGTAACTATCCTGGAAGGAGCAGGTGTTAAGTGCAGTAGACATCACAATTAAACTACTTTAAGGATTTTAGAAGGATAAGTTACTTGTGGGGAACGGCTTATTTCTGAACCATCAGACCAAGGAATTTAAATCCTATTCTGTAGTTGGTAAGAAGCCAGAAAAATTCTGAGCAAGATAGTGATATAATTTGAGCCTGGATTTAGGAAGAGTGATCTGGCAGCCAAGAATAGAGACTAATAGTGTCTGTGAAACCAATCTTTTTAATTGGAGAGTAATTGGAACCTGGAATGACAAATAGAAATGGAAGCTAAGGAATGGAGTACATAGGACTTGGAAACTCTCATAGCTATATAATCTCTCTAGATCTCTTCTTTTCTTTTTTTAAATAAATATTATTTTTAGAGAGAAAGGAAGGAAGAGAAACATCAGTGTGTGGTTGCCTCTCCTGTGCCCCCTTACAGGGGACCTGGCCCACAACCCAGGCATGTGCTCTGACTAGGAATTAAACTGGTGACCCTTTGGTTTGAGGCTGGTGCTTAATCTACTGAGCTACACCAGCCAGGACCTCTTCTGACTTTAAACATTGTCCATACTATATTGACAGTTCTCAAAATTCTATCTCCAGAACAGACCTCTCTCAGTTCCACACCACACACTTGACATGTCATATTTAAAAATATTACCTTTATTTCCCCTCCAGTCCAGTCTTGCACATTGTTTTTTAAAAGTTCTAAGAGAGTTTTAAGTGATATATATTTTTTTTTAAAGATTTTATTTATTTATTTTTAGAGAGGGCAAGGGAGGGAGAAGGAGAGAGAGAGAAACATCAATGTGTGATTGCTTCTCACATGGCCCCCACTGGGGACCTGGCCTGAAACCCAGGCATGTGCCCTGACTGGGAATCGAACTTGCAATGCTTTGGTTTGCAGCCCGCGCTCAATCCACTGAGCTACGCCAGCCAGGGCTTAAGTGATATATTTTTCTTTCTCAAGATTTGTCAGTGGTTAAACAAAAGCCATTCCAATTAGTCTCTCTATAAAATGTGTTATAGACCCAAAACACATGACCAAAGAACGTTATAAAATTTCATGAAAAGGTCCTGACCAATGTAGCTCAGTTAGAACATTGTCCCATTTGGTTACACGTTCGAATTCCAATCAGGGCATGTAGCTAGCTTGTGGGTCTGATCCCTCATCTGGATGGGTACAAGAGGCAGCCAGTCGATGTTTCTCTCTTTCTAACTCTCTCTGTAAAAGCAATTTTTAAAAAATAGTCCTTGGGTGAGGATTTTAAAAATTTATGTAAAAAATTATAAAATTAGCCCTGGCTGGTGTAGCTCAGTGGATTGAGCGCGGGCTGCGAACCAGGCATCACAGGTTTGATTCCCAGTCAGGGCACATGCCTAGGTTGCAGGCCATGTCTCCCAGCAACTGCACATTGATGTTTCTCTCTCTCCCTCTCCCTCTCTCCCTCTCTCCCTCTCTCCCTCCCCTCTCTAAAAATAAATAAATAAAATCTTTTTAAAAAGAGTTATTTATTTTTTATAAAATTATTTGTTCTCTTTGTTCTTTGTTTCCTTTTACTGAACACTTCCATTTGTCCATTATCTCCCTACCATGTACTCTGTACATGTATGCACATAACACACTCTTATGTAACTTCACCTCCTAGGTGTTGGAGTGTGTTGAGGATGGTCTGAAAGTAGTTGTTACGGGACATGTGACAGCTTTAGTGCTTTTACACAAGGTAGCATTGCCAGTTAGTATCTCCTCCACAAACGCTGCCTCACCTGGGAAGACTGAGAACATACCTAGTGGGTTTTGAAATGGGGAACTGTTTACATTTAAAATTGAAGCATTTTCCTTCATGTCAAACAGTTTCATAACTACTGGGTAATTCATCTCTCCACCTTGAATTTCAGGTTTAAACCAGAATTCTTTAGTTAAAAAGTATGTAGTAAACAGTTCTGTTTTTTCCATAAGAAAACTTGATTTTGATTATTTTTCCATAAGAACCTATCAACAGGGACATTATCATCATATTAAAAGGTGGTGTTCCCTGGAGTGTGTCTTACAATCACTCCTGATTTTTAAAATCTCTAGACTGGACCACAGAACCAGTATCAGGGGACTGACTATATTTGATCTAGCTGTTCTTTATGTAGGCTGGCTCTGAATGCCAGGCCTGGGCCAAAGTGCTAGCCACCCCTGTGCCAGCTCACCAACTAAGAAAGCTCCTCACTGCCCAAGAGAGCAAGTTAAAGGCAGCGATACATCCGTCTGGTATAGCTCAGTGGATTGAGCACTGGCCTACGAACTGAAAGGTCACCAGTTCAATTCCCAGTCAGGGCACAAGCCTCAGTTGTGGGCCAGGTCCCCAATTGGGGGCATGCAAGAGGCAACTGGTGGGTGTTTCTCTCACACATTGATGTTTTTCTCCCTCTTTCCTCCCCCCCAAAAAATTTTTTTAAGGGATTTATTTATTCATTTATTCATTTATTTATTTATTTATTTTTAGAGAGATGGGGAAGGGAGGGAGAGAAACATCAGTGTGCGGTTGCTTCTCTTGTGCCCTTGTTGAGGACCTGGCCTGCAACCCAGGCATATGCCCCGACTGGGAATTGAACCGGCTACCCTTTCGTTCGCAGGCTGGAACTCAATCCACTGAGCTACACCAGCCAGGGCCAAAAAAATAAATAATTTTTTAAAAGCTCCTTTTAAAAAAAGAATTACGATTTTAAAGTCATTTGAGGTTTTTTCCCTTTTTTCAGGGGGAGGGGGGCTTTTCTCCTTTAGGTTTATTTTATTGCTCTTTTCAGTCATCTAGATTAAAATGCTTAGGTCTGTTTGTTTTTAGTCTTTTTAAAAAGTGTTTTTAAAACCTGTTTTCTATAAAGCACTGCCCTAGCTGTAATATTGCAAATTTATTCAGTGTTTTTTGTCACTCTTATTTATTTTGAAATTATCTTTATCATTGCCTCCTTTCTCACACAGAGAAAATCTGATTCCAATTCTTTCCTATTATTTTTTTGCTTTTTAATCAATTCGCAGTGTACGACCAACCCCAGTTATCACATCCTGCCTTGAATAGATTTCTTCTTCACCACACCCAAGTTGTAACACCTAGGCAAATTACCTTGCTGCAAGGAAGCCCTGAACCGGTTTGCCCTTGTCCCTCTGCCAGGATGCCCTTCTCCTTCCACACAGGGTCCCACTCTGCATTGGACTGCCCTCCTACTGGGACACTTGCCTTATGTTGCCTAATGGGCTCTGACAACCTGCACTGGGCTGCTGCCATACCCACACACATTTCCCTATCTGCCAGCCCACATGGACACCTTTCATATCTGGTTAGGCCCCAGCACTCTGCAACACACCCTCTGCCACACATAGATTCTTAATCCTTGCTTGACCTCACCTACTGGCTTTGGACAGGATTTCTTCAGGAAAGGGAAGGAGAGTAGGGACTGCAAGAGAAAGTTTTCTCATTTTAATTTTTTTTTTTTTTTTTTTTTACTAATTGATTTTGGGTGGCCATCAATTTGTTGTTCTTCTCATTTATGCATTCATTGATTGCTTCCTGAATATGTCCTGACCAGGGATCAAACTCACAACTTAAGTGTATCAGGACAATGTTCTAATCAACTGAGCAACCTAGTCAGGGCTTGTTTTCTAATTTCAATACAGTATGATTAGAGTATATGGAATGTTCTTTGGAACTAATTGAAATGTCTTACAACTAATACACGGTCAGTTTTTTATGACTATTCTATTTTGCTGAAGGGGACTGTATATACTCTGGTTGATTGATATGTAAGTATGTTTGTATACACATATATGTATTTTAACTTATAAATTACATTTAAATCATGTACCTAACTTCTTATATGCTTGTTCTATTAATAGAATTTAAATGTTACAACTATAAAAAAACTATACAAAAAAGTGAATAGTCATGTACACATCATTCAACTTAAGAAATAATGCATTATGGATACAATTGAAGCCCCTGTGATCTTTTTGGTTTCTTTCCCTTTATTTCCCCACAGAGGTATTTACTATCGTGAATTTGATATATTAATTCCACGAATTTAAAACAGTAGAACAAGGCTGCTAATTGATTATATAATATCCTCCAAACTAGAATTTACCGACATGTACCAGAATTGCCCACAAATGCAAACATTTTCTTGTATCAGAAAAGTTTTAGCCCCAGCTAGCGTGGCTCAGTAGATTGAGAGCATGCTGGGAACCAAAGGGTCGCCAGTTTAATTCACAGTCAGGGCACATGCCTGGGTTGTGGACCAGATCCCCAGTGGGGGCCACATGACAGGCAACCACACATTGATATTTCTCTCCCTCTCTTTTTCCCTCCCTTCTCCTCTCTAAAAAATAAATAAATAAAATCTTCTAAAGAAAGAAAGAAAGAAAAGTTTTTAGCCCCTGGAAGAGAGTTGAGGGTTTGCCAAAGAAATATTTGTGTCATCTCTTACTGCCTAACTTAAGTCAGAGCTTAAGTCTCTTCATTGATAACTAAGTACCTAAAAATATGTAAATATATGGAGAATGCTATGACAGATGTGTTGTTTTTAAGAATCTAGCTATGGCTAGTACTAAATAATTGGATAGTTGATGGCTGGTAATAAATGAGCAAGTTGCATGGCTCTTTGGCCACTTATGGCAAGCTGTTCTCTCTGAAAATCTAAATCTAACAGACTCATTAATTTGAATTTCTGAATTACTTTTGGTAGCTAGTTAGAGAAATGGTTATATTAAAAAAACAAACTCTTACTCTGTCAGGTGGTTCAGTTGGTTAGAGCATCATCCTGTGCATTAGGGGGTTGTAGGCTTGATCCCTGGTTGGGGTCTGTACTGGAGGCAACCCATAGGTGTTTCTCTACCTCCTCCCTGCCCCCTCCACCCCACCACCACCAAAGTCAGTGTAAAGCATATCCTCAGGTGAGGGCTGGGTGGTTGGTTGATTTTTGGAAGGCAAACTCTGTTCAGGTGATTCTTCCAAAATCCTTAGAATTATAGACAGTTATGTTGTTGCTATAGGTGACAACACATTAATGACTAAGTTAGACTTCAGAGTTTTGACTTCTGGGACCTTAATTTGATTGATCATTTGACTCTCTCATTTTAGCAATTACATATAACAGTGATTTAGCCTCGTGGTAACGTTTTTGGTTTTTGTTTTTTCATTTAGAGTATTATACTCCTGTGGCCTTGTAAGTGATCGAATAATGATGGAAATGGATCAAAAATAATAAGTGACTTCTCTACTGAAGCAGAAGATTCTTCATATCACCTTCCAGTAGTTCAGTTTCAATCTTCAAAAAGAGACAAAACAAGTGAAATAGAGAAAACTGAAAAGACGACAACTTTGGAACTGTCTTTCTGCTTGACTACTCCTTAATCCCCCTGTCTTTCTACTTGTTTTAATTTTGCTGTGAATTTATAAATAGTGAAGACCAAAGAAATAGAAGATACATTTGGAAGCTTTATACCAAGAAATTTGCCTTGAAAGCTGCTATTCTTTGGAGGGGAAAGTATATCAAGTTCCTGTCTGATTTTTTTTTTTTAACAAGATTTCTTATATCCTTATATTTTGAAGGATAAAACAAATATAAGTAACATATTTGCACATCATTTTTAGCAGCTGTGTGAGAATAATGAGATTTGGAAATTAAGGGCTTTGTCATGTGGATGTTTTGCCACTGGAGTTGAGTGCTCAGAAGATCTTTTATAGATAGCTCTTTAATATATTTTTGATCTGTCACTTAGATGACATTATTTGCCCATGTGAATCCACCTGTCTTTTTATTTATGACCTTGTTATGAACAGTGTTTGTACTCACTGTGCAAATGTCCATGTATTATCTATTTAAGCAATATCATAGTGCCATCACTCAAGGAAGTTGAATGAGGTGAACATAGACATAAGTCTTTCCCCTTCCCCCCTTTTTTTAAATGTAACAAATACTTTTTATCTTCCCCTTCCCCCCCTCCCCCCCCCCCTCCCCCCTTTTGGAAGTGTGTCAGGAACTAGGTAGTTTAAGATGAGCAATTGAGGGGACTGAGAGAGTGATCCACACAGAGCCTGGCTTCTTTGTGCTTCATCATAAGGTGTGCTGCTGGCCAGCCTTATTAAGCACCCTTCTAACGAGAACTTCGTGGGAAATCCAGCTGGCAGACTCGAGGAGTTCAGGAAACAGGACCACAGAGGTTCCACTCTGGGGTAAATATTCTCCTGTGTCTAACTTGGGAAGAAGACTGCATGTATATGTATCGTGGAAAATATACTGCTTTCTGATGTATTTAATTTTGAAAAATATCAGTGGGGTGGTTTGCACACACTAATGGATCTCTCAGGAAAACTGATAGTTGGTGTTTGAGGAAATTCATGTGAACTAAATAGAACACTTGAAAGATTGTATCTTCCTTCTCTAGGAAGATCTTTTTCTACTGCTTTTGCCAGAAGTTACGTGAAGAAGTTTTCTCTTCATCATAAGTATCTCTAATTTTGAGTAGATGTTTATTCTTGAGGTTCTTCCCATATAACTGAAGAATTCATAAGCTTCTTTTTTATAACCTCTCAGATCTATGTCACTTATCTCTTTATGCAGTTTTCATGGTTGTGTATTCATGGACCACTGCTATCTTTAGAACTTATGAAGTGTACAGTCTGATCAGTAGTCTAGAGAAACTAAGAGGGCAGGACTTTTCTGTAAGGTGGAGGATCTTGAGTAATCACAAACTCCTTTACACTTTGCCATCAAGATCTTGCACCTTTTCAGATCCTGGCCATGAGGTTGGATGCCTCACCTTGTTGAAAAGAGACACTGGACCTAAATGGCGCAGCATGATTTTGTTCCTGCTTGGCTAAATTTCTCAACACCACAGGCAGTTAAGGTACTGTTCTGTTCCTATAGTAACTATCCAAATGGCGGTTCTTTTCCTCCCCAACTTGTCTATGGCCTCCATTTTACAGTCTGTATTTTTTTTGTATATTTAGTTTTGTCTGAGGGTTTCAAATAAGTTTTCATAGATTAATTACCTTTGTTGTTTCTTTAAGATTTTATTTATTTAATTTTAGAGAGAGGGGAAAGGAGGGAAAAAGAGAGGGGGGGATAGAAACATCAATATGTGGTTGCCTCCTACTCACCCCCTACTGGGGATATGGCCCTCAACCCAGGCATGTGCCCTGACTGGTAATCAAACCAGCAACCCTTTGGTTCTCAGACCAGTGCTCAGTCCACTGAGCTACACTAGCCAGAACACATTTAGTCCGTTGATTTTCGACCAAAATGCCAAGATAATTCAATGCAGAAGTGATAGTCTTTTTAACAAATCATTATAGAGCTGGATATATCTGTATGGGAGTAGAATAGAAGGGAGAATCTCATTCTTCATATCATACACAGAAATTAACTTGAAGGGGATCATAAACTAACTTAAAAAATTAAAAACCATAAAACTTTTGTATGGCTGATGTGGCACAGTAGATTGAGCCCCGGCCTGTGAACCAGTCACTGGTTTGATTCCCAGTCAGGGCACATGCCAGGGTTGCCCTGTGGGGGTGTGCAAGAGGCAACTGATCATTGCTTCTCTCCTACTTTCTCTCTTCCTTCTCCTCTCTCTAAAAACTAATAAATAAAGATATTTTAAAAGCCCATAAAACTTTATTTTTGTTTATTCACTTCTAGAGACATTTTAAAACACTCCTGAAACATTTTAAGGAAACCATTTTCCTTTCCTATTGCAAGATCAATATTTATTTTCAAAGAAAAAAATCTTGCCATTAAATTTTTTTTTCCTTTTTATTGATTCTAGGGAGAGGGCAAGGGAGGGAGAAAATCATCAATATGAGAGAAAAACATCACTCAGTTGCCTCTCTCACATGCCCCAATTGAGGACCTTTACTTTTTGGGCGATGATGCCCAACTAACTGAGCCACACCTGGCGGAGCAGATTAATATTTTTAAGTGTAATATTTTGGGGCTTATTTTTTCTGGCAACATTTTTTGGTAAATAATTGGAGTAGCTTCCTTTTCTTCCCTTCTGAGATAATGGAATTGAGTTAATGATTAAATGCACAGCCTAGGACAACTATAACTGAGGCCTCTGGTACCCTTATGATAGCCAATATACTCATAATGGTTTCTACTGCCATTACTATTTTTAAAAGCCTGCTATAAAACCTAAGATACTGAAAGACATCTATTTATCTGTTTGCTTCTCTATACTTTGTCATCTTAGTCACCTACAACCACCTTTGAAAAACAGGGAGAGCACCTACCCCGAGGAGATGGTAGATTTGGAGTAAGCCGTCGTCGACATAATTCCTCTGATGGCTTTTTTAACAATGGACCTCTACGAACTACAGGAGGTGAGCCATGCCCAACTTCCATAATTACATTTAATCTACTCATTTAGGGCAAGCGCAGCATGGCAGTGCATGTCCATAATTTGAAATAATGATCTTTTGTAAGGATAGTCCTCAGCAGTTGGCTTTCTAACATTGTTATGTTCTTATGAGTCCTTTATTCACTTGAAGAACTCATATAGAAATTATATTAAAAGAAAAAATGTATTTTTTGATTTCTTTTCTATGGATTTAATGTTTTATTTAAAAGGTCCCCTGAAGGGCTTTTGCTAATACCATAAATAAGGTTAGGGAGCATTTGGCCCAGTTATTTCTGAGTTTCCAGGAAGCAAACAATTTAATATTGTACTTTTCCTTACTATTTCAGATTCCTGGCACCAGCCCTCCCTGTTTCGCCATGATTCAGTGGACTCTGGTGTCTCTAAGGGAGCATATACTGGAATCACAGGAAACGTATCTGGTTGGCATGGCTCTTCCCGAGGTCATGATGGAATGAGCCAGCGTAGTGGGGGTGGCACAGGGAACCATCGCCACTGGAATGGCAGCTTTCATTCCCGGAAAGGCTGTGTCTTCCAGGAAAAGCCACCTACGGAGATAAGGGAAGAAAAGAAAGAGGACAAGGTGGAAAAGTTGCAGTTTGAAGAGGAAGACTTTGTAAGTATAATGGTTTGTTGTGTAGTTAAAATCTAACAAATAATATCTAAAATATAAGACCCCATTAGTAATAAGAACATTTCAGAAATTACTAAAAATGGAGTCCCTAAGTTTAGATTTTTATTATTTTTAGAGAGAAGCAGTCAGTGACCATGAAGATGGTGCTATAAAACTTCAGTAACTTTCAGCGAATTTTTGTTTTCATCTTTATGCCTTTGGAACGTGTCATTGCACGTCTTAATTTCTCTTAAGTTTTGTAAGGCTCAGTATTCAAATATATAATTATGTAAAAAATGTAATCTTGCATGTTAAACTTTCTCCAGCTATCATTTGAGATTTTTTTCTCTTAAATTTACCCTCTTATGTAAAATAGTTGTGTTAACTTACAAACATGCAAACATGCAATTAGAAGTACTCTAGCTGTTGCCTATGTATTCAGTAAGACTTGATGCTGTTGTGTGTTGAATTACATTCTCTTTGGACTCTAAACCAAAAGTAGAGTTTTTAGTACACCTTTTAAAAGTTTATGAATTAAGTATATCAGTATTATCACTGTAATACATAATAGGTTTTTTTTTTTAAGAGAGAGAGAAGATAATTTACATTATTTTTTTGTACTAGATCTTCCAAATCCTTTGTATATTTTGTACGTGTAGCACATACCTGTAGACTGCACAGAGTCATAGTGCCCAGAAATCACATTTGGCTAGTGGCTACCATATTTGATACTGCAGCTCTAGTTTTGTGTTTTGTTTTGTCTTGTTTTGTTTTTTAAGAGAGAAACACAGGTGTGAGAGAGAAACATTGATTGGCCGCCTCCCGTTTGTGCCCCAACCAGGGCAACCCCCAGCCTTTCAGTGTGTAGGGTAATACTCTAACCAGCTGAGCCACTCTGCCCAGGGCAACTCTAGTTATTTTCAAGTGGCACATCAAATTAACCAGTAGAGAGAGCCATCTATGAGAGCCATCGTATTATGTTAATAAAATTAAATAGTCAGATTTAGGCATGTGCCCATCTTCTAATTGTAGCAAATGTCCTGGGGGTTCTTGATTTAAATGTCATTTATTAATGTGAACTCATACCCCCAAGCACTTAACCTTCAAACCTTTATTTTTGGAAAGGTCTCTACTTCCCTGACATATTGAATATTCATCCAGAATGTTCTAGATGTCCAGTAGTCCAGAAGTTGCTATGACATAAAATTGTAACTGATTATTCAATAAACTCATAAGGGAATCCAGGAAGACCAGTGAAAATGATAAAGAAACAAAATCTCTGTTCATCACATCTGGGAACTTGGTGAAATCTTCATCAAAATTGTATTCTTATCAAATGAGTTTCTTTTTATACTTTTATTCTGTATAATTAAATGAACCCACTGTAAATAATACCTGACATGAATGTTTATCTAAAGTACATCTTCTGCTATGACCACAACTAGCTGAGTATATAAAAAACACATTTAGCCCTGGCTGGTGTGGCTCAGTGGATTGAGCGCAAGCTGTGGATCAGGGGGTCATGGATTCGATTTCCAGTCAGGCACGTGCCTGGTTTGCGAGCCAAGTCCCCAATGGGGAGCACATGAGAGGCAATCACATACTGATGTTTCCCTCTCTCTCTTCCTTCCCTTCTTCTCTCTCTAAAAATAAATAAAATCTTTTTAAAACATGATCGATTTTTTTTAAAAATAGATTATGAAGAGTAGTGCAGGGTAAAGTGGAAATTACTAAGTGTACATAAAATATAACAATATGAAAAGAAACAGTCAAGTTAAAACATCACCTAACTTTGTGAATTATTTTTTTTTAAGATTTTATTTATTTTGAGGGAGGGAGGGAGGGAGGGAGAGAAACATCAATGTGTGGTTGCTAGGGGCCATGGCCTGCAACCCAGGCATGTGCCCTGACTGGGAATCCAACCTGTGATGCTTTGGTTCACAGCCCGCACTCAATGCACTGAGCTACACCAGCCAGGACTTTGTGAATTATTAACATTTTGCTAAATATGCTCTAGACCATTATTTTATAAAAGAGGTAAAATAGTACAGATACAGTTAAAGCTTTCCTAATCTGTTCTCCTCACTTGATGGTGAAAATCACCATCTTGATTTTCAGTGTTTTATCATCCTCATACCTGTTTATTTTATTTTTTAAGATTTTATTTATTTTTAGAGAGAAGGGAACGAGAGAGGGAAAGGAAACATAAGTGTGTAGTTGCCTCTCAAGTGCCTTCTACTGGGAGCCTGGCCTGCAAGCTATGCATGTGCCCTGACTGGAAATCAAATTGGTGACCTTTGATTTGCAGGCTGGTGCTCAATCCACTGAGCCACACCGTCTAGGGCTAGAAAAAGATCTTGAACACAGGAATCAATAACTGTAAAGGAAACCATTGATAAATCACACTTCCCTAAATCTGAAAACTTTGTCTCTCACATATTCAGGAAAAATATTAGCAAAATATATACTTGAAATGGGACCTATCTCCGTAGTAGAAATAACTCATGCAACTCAATAATTTTTGTTTTTAAGATTTTATTTATTTATTTTTAGAGAGGGAAGGGAGGGTGGGGGGGAGAAACATCAATGTGCGGTTGCTGGGGGACATGGCCTGCAGCCTAGGCATGTACCCTGACCGGGAATCGAACCTGCGATGCCTGGTTCGCAGCCCGCACTCAATCCACTGAGCTACACCCGCCAGGGCTCAATAATTTTTTTTTAAAGATTTTATTTATTTTTAGGGGGGGGGGGGAGGCCAGAGAGAAACATCAATGTGTGGTTGCCTCTCCCGTGGCCCCCACTGGGAACCTAGCCTGCAACCCAGGCATGTGCCCCCACCGGGAATCGAACCAGCAGCCCTTTGATTTGCAGCCCACACTCAATCCACTGAGCTATGCCAGCCAGGGCAATTTTTTAATAAAAATGAGCAAGATTTGAACAATTATTCACAAAGGAAGATACACAAGTGGCCAGTAGGCACCTGAATAAAATGATCGGTGTCATCGGTTACAAGGAAAACTTGGTAATTTAGACTACTATGAGATAATGTTCCATACCCACCAGAAAGGCTAAATTTAACAGTCTGAAAACACTAAATTTGGTGACATTTTAGAGCACCCGGAGCTCTATTACATTGTTAAGAATGTAAAGGAGTATAGCCATTTTGGGGAAAGGAAGGTCTGCAAGTTTCTGACAAAACTAAACATAAACTGACCCTGAGGCCCATTAATTCCACTTGTAGGTATTTACTCAA
Organism: Tonatia bakeri; assembly: GCA_004024845.1. Lineage (NCBI taxonomy): Eukaryota > Metazoa > Chordata > Mammalia > Chiroptera > Phyllostomidae > Tonatia > Tonatia bakeri. Next base: position 48,461 of record PVIA01008303.1, read on the forward strand.
GAGAAATTAAAGTAGATGTGTATTTATTACAGTTTTATTCATAATGGCCCAAAATTGACAGTAATTTAAATGCCTATCAACATAAAAATAGAAAAGCTGTGGTGTAATGCAATGGACTATTTATTCACAATAGAAAAGAAGGGCTGACATGATAAACATTATGAATCTCAGTGAAGCCTTACAGTGAAGGGTACATCCTGTATAATTACATTTATTTGACATTCTAGAACAGGCAAATAATCTATTGTGGGAAAGAAAATCAGAATAAGTGTTTCCTGTGTGGAGTGGGGATCAACTGGAAAAATGTATGAGGGAACTTGCTGATCGCAGGAAATAGTGGTTTTTTTTATCTTTAGAGAGGTTAGTGAGGTGTAAGCATTTTTTCAGAACTCCTGGAATGACATATCTAGTATTACTGCGATATATTTTATGTTATTAAGAAGTAGATTAATGTCACTAGTCCTGAAACAAATAGATGTCATAAGCCTCCTGGTGTGATGCACTGAGGATCCTACACTACCTCTGGGAATTCCTTCCAAAAATACATAACCTTGACTAACCATGAGAAAATATTGCACAAACTGAAGTTTAGGTTTCCACTAAAGAGAGAAAAATTCTATAAAAGAACTAGCCTATGCTGTTTAAAAAATGTTATGGTCATAAAAAAAAAAAGTTCCAGATTAAAGAAAACCAAAGAGCAACTAAAGGCAACATCTGAACCTGGATTGTATTCTGGATGGAGAGAAAAACAATGTTTTTAAGGCAAGGACCTACATCCCAGATTGCTCTATCCAGCAAAACTTTCATTTAGAATGGAAAGGCAGATAAAGTGCTTCTCAGATAAGGTCAAGTTAAAGGAGTTCATCATCAACAAGCCCTTATTATAAAGTGTTAAAGGGATATATCTAAGAAAAAGATGAAGACGTGTACAGTAAAATGACAGCAAACTCATAATTATTAACAGCCACACCTAAAACAAAAACAAACTAAGCAAACAACTAGAACAGGAACAGAATCACAGAAATGGAGATCACATGGAGGGTTAGCAATAGGGGAGTGGGAGGAGAAGAGGGGGGGGAAAGGTACAGAGAATAAGTAGCATAGACAGTAGGTAGAAAATAAACCATGGACATGAACTAAAGGGCGGGGGGGAATGTGGGTGGGAGGGAGTGTGCAGGGCAGAGGGGGGAAATGGGACAACTGTAATAGCATAATCAATAAAATATATTAAAAGAAAAATAAAAAAAACTTTGTCTTGCTATAAAAGACATCAGCGTTAGGGTTCCTAAGGGTTGTAGATTAGATGATAGTGTTTATTGTTAGTTTTTTGTTTTTGTTTCTGGGGTTGTTTTGTTTGTTTTTAAGTTTTTAAGGGTTCTTTACCTTACCCAAGGATATATTTATTGATTTGAGAGAGAGGAAGGAGAGAAAGAAACATTAATGTGAGAGAGAAACATCAATCACTTGCTTCCCATACATGCAGATACACAAGCTTTTACCAACTGAGCCACCTGGCCAGGGCTATTGTTAACTTATTGATTTTTTAATTATACTGTGATTATGTAAGAGAATGTTCTTTTAAGGAAATACATAATAAAATATTTGAGGGTGAATGACATCAAGTCCTTCACTTGCAAATGGTGTGGGGGAGAAATCAAGCTACAGAGAATGAATGGTGGAGCAGATGTGGTAAAATGTTGACATCACTGGTGAAAGCACAGAACAGTTTGACAACTCTGCTTTTGTGAAGTGAGTGCAGAAGCAGAACTTCGAGATAGTATATTAGACGGAGCATATTGGTGAGAACTGTGTGCAACAGCTCAAGGAGTTTGGGAAAGCTTGATCTCAGTTACCAAGGGGGGTTTGGAGCTACCTGAGGATGAAGAGAAGAAAATGGAAGAGAGCAAGGCCAAGTTTTAAGAACCTCTGCAGACTCATGAAGGAAATCTTGGATAAAGAGGTTAAGAAGGCTACAGTCTCCAGTAGGCTTATATCTTCACCCCGCAGCATTGCAATTAGTGCCTATGTCTGGACAGCTCTGCATTGGGCACTGGGAGATTAACCTTGACCACCCCATTGTGGATACTCTGAAGCAGAAGGCAGAGGCAGATAAGAATGACAAGGCTGTCAAGGACCATGTGGTGCTGCTGTTTGAAACTGTACTGCTCTCTCTCGGCTTCTCACTTGGGGGTCCCCAGACATAGTCTAATCAAATCTACTGCCTAATCAGGCTGGCTTTTGACATTGATGAAGGTGAAGCCAGTGCTGTTGTTTCTGATGAGATCCCCCCATTGAGGGTGATAAGGATGCATCTTGTATGGAAGTAGATTAGGAGTTTCTACCCACAGACGACCACACACACACACACACACACACACACACACACGAATCCCCCATTTCTCAATCACCACTTCAGACCTTGTTGGAAAGGACTTAGCTGTTCACTGAATGTTACGGTGAAGCTGCTTGTCTCCAGTTGCCCATAGCTGCAGTTTTACAAATCACCTGTTTCTTACACACAGGAATCTTAAAGCTTAACACAAAATCTGGTGCAGATTTGTTGCTCACTCTCGCTCAGTTCTTTTGAATGCGACGGACACACAGTACACATGTTCTCTTAATGGCATCTACTTCCCCCACTAACTAGCATAGTGAAGTTATCATTGTTCATGCATGTGTATTCTAGTCCACTCCCTTTGGCTTCCAGGTTACATTGATGTTAGGCACACTGTGTTTAGTTATTAACAATGGCTGGACTTTTTCTGGAGAGACCTCTTGTGTGTGTTTCTGTGTGCACACACACATTTCCTGGGTCTAGGGTCTGTCCGCTGAAAAAATTTAAAAACATAAAATTGTAATATTTTGTCACACTAACTAGCAAAGAAGTAATTAAAGACTACTAGGATTGTTACAGAGGGATTCATAAGCCAAATTAAAGAGGTTCCCACTAGCCAGACTTGGGATATTTCATCTATCAATTAAGGATAATTATAGCAAGGATTTGAATCACAACTATGATTAAATCTGGGTTCACAATGATACTTCATCTTAGATAAAACAAGCATGCGCTTATCTTTTCCATATGAATTATACCACTGAGTCACCAAATAGAGGAAGGGTTTTTTTAGCGAAGTGTAATAGCTAGTAAAGAATTAATGATAAAATTACAAGATCGTTGTTTTGCAGCTTGTAGTGGATTAATAGTTTTATTCTATGCATGGGTTTCTGCCACCATCACAAAAAGAGGCATAATTAGACATATATACCTCCTAAAGGAAAAGCATCCAGCAAGAAGTTGCCTCACCTGAATAAAAAGGCAGGGAGGGCCCTGGCCAAGTACTCAGTTGGTTAGAGCATCATCCCACTATGCCAAGGTTGTGGATTGAGTCCCCGGTCAGGGCACGTACAAGAGTACAAGAACCAACCAATGAATGCATAATAAGTGGTAATCTGTAGATTAAGAAATGAATTTGAAGACAAAAGTGAGGAGAGATTTTCTTTTTTGTTTTTAAATCAGGTTGAGAAAATGTTTTATGAGAACTTTTTTTCTGTATTTGTGTTAAATTTTTAAAACTCAATGGAAAGAGAACAAAGCTATCACATAAATAGGGGCAATATTTCTGAAAACCCTCGATAGAATGTGACTGAGAACACAGTGTCTGATGGTGGAGCAAATGTATAATGACCACCATAACAAGAAAGGTTTCTTAACTGACAGGCAAAGTAGGCAACTCCGTAGAGTATAACAATTTATTATATAGAGTACTAGTGGGAGATTGGGTTGGAGTGGAACAGAAGACCCAGCAATTCTGGGCAGATTTTTCTCCCCTACAGGTTCCTGTTACTATACTTATTTTATAGTATAATTTAGGTACTACAAAGGGACAAAAATGCAGTTAACACCAGGAGCCATACCTGCTGGTGGTCTCATGACAAATGATTGTTTATAATTGATACTATCACCAGTTTGGTGTTTACTCAGTTATTGCCATTTTGGCTCTCACTAATAAAAACATTTATGGCTTCATTTTAAGGAACACAAGTAATCAATTGGAAGACTTTGGTATGTTTGCTAAGTACAGTGAGGTCAGTCAAAGTTCACAGCATGAAACTTGAAAAATCAAATGAGCCCTGGCTGGTGTAGAGCAGTAGATTGAGCGTGGGCTTTGAACCAAAGGGTCACTGGTTCGATTCCCAATCAGGGCACGTTCCTGGGTTACAGGTGGGGTACCAGTAAGGGGTGTGTGAGAGGCAACCACACATGATGTTTCTGTCCCTCTCTTTCTCCTTCCCTTCCCCTCTCTATAAAAATAAAATATTTTTTAAAAGATAAAATAAATAAAAATCAAATGAAATCTGGAACATAGTGATGGAGTTGGTTTTGTTCACATCTACATCTCTCAAGTAGGCCTATTAAAATAAGAAAACCACTCTTACCCATGATGGACTCCTGTATAAACCTGCGTGGACCCTACTTCAGGAGATTTTGATTTAGAAGCTCTGTAGCGCAGTCTGGGTATCATTCTATTTAGTGTTCTGTGGTCAGTTGTGGTGAAAAGCCATTTCTTACTCTGTTAACCAGATTTTTAAAGTTTGAGCTGGGACACTAGTGTCATTCTCACATTCTCTATACTGTTAGTTCTTAAGTCTAGTCAGTTGCTCTAACACTTCTCCATCCTATTCCTCTCTTTTACTTTTGTTGCCTTCATTGCTCTCCCAGACTATGGAATTGGTCTCCTAGTTGTTATGTAAACTCCTCAAATACACCCATCAAGCCGCCACTAGGCTGCTGGAAACTGTTGATTGGATCATGGTTAATTCTGTTTATGAACGATGGGTCCCCATTACCTATAGAATAAAGTCTCCCCAAAATATTCCACGGTTTGGCTCTTGCCTACTTTGCCAAACATCTCTTTCCCCACAGAAGGGTTCCCTCCTTTCATAGCACTAATCACATTGAACTGTTTTGCAGATCACTGAATAGTCAATTCTTTTTCATGCTTCCTGTCTTGGTGTTCATTGAGCACTCTGTTCTTGGAATTGCCTGTGTTCCAGCTTTGGGATTCTTCTTTAAGGATTCTTAGTCATCTCCTCTAATGAAACCTTTTCTAAATAGCACTTCTCTTTCAAATAGAATCGACTATTGTTAGTTCTCTTTCTTCTCTAATGTAAATGTTTTTAATAGCCCTTATAACCTTTAATTGTACATACTTGTCTAGAAGTTTATCTTTGTAGTGAAACTGATCCTTTGGGGACAAGGGCTCTTTTTAACTGACTTAAGTGTCTTTGTATTTCTAGCAGTCTCTGGTCCATGGTTTGCTTCTGTCCTAAAGCGGTCTTAGAAAGGTGGTAAATACTACACATTTCACTGACAGATTGTCCTCCTTAAATGTGTAAAAAGCAACCCACATTCTTCATTCAGTTTTCTGTGCCTCCTTATTTGGCATACATGTCCTATGGAAAGATAAATTGCACGATTAGTCTGTTCATTTCTTTTTTATTTTTTTATCTTTTTAAAGAAAACGAAACCCAAGAGAGTCTAAGATAAACATAAGATCTATTGATTTTGCATTTCAACATATTTTATGTTAATTCTGTTCAGAACATTAAGTGCTGCTGATACAATTATGTGATAGATTCCATGGTGCTGGCTACTTTGCAAAAAGTGCAAAACTGCTTAGCTTTCTGTTTCAATCATTAATATCCATTTTTTCCTAGCCTTCTTTGAATCCAGAAGCTGGCAAACAGAATCAACCATGCAGACCTATTGGGACCCCTTCTGGAGTGTGGGGTAGGTAGATTTTGCCATTTTGAAGGCACAACTTTAAACTTTTCATAGCAGGGAGAGGAGCAAAAAAATTTTATCTCTTTTTATTGTTGCTTTACCTTGATTCTCATCTCATCTGTTCGTACACTGTAACTAACACCTATTTAACTCTTACTCTGCTCCCCCAAGATACCATTGAAATGTATATCGTAGTGGAGTCATTACACAAACAATTGAGAGTTTGTATAGCCCTGAACTTGGAAGCACATTTTAGGCAAAGGGAGAATAATGCAAAGCTTATAAGAAGTAATTTTTAATTAACATTGCAAATTTGCTTCTAACAATTGAATTGATGTTATTGTTGTCTGCTAAGTATAACAGTGTTTTCTAAGCAGTATTCCATATTGTTCTTCTGAAGTGTTATTTGGAAAGGTATATAATACCCCATTCTATAGCCCATTTTTTTTAGCCAGGTTCCAGTTGCTGAGTTTTTTGTTTTGTTTTGGCAGTTAGAAATGATGTTTATGATACAGGGCAAGGAGAAAATAAATACATACATATGTATTTGTGTGTGCATATACAAATACATATATATATATATCTAGTCTTACAAATTAACAGACAAATCAGTGTATTTCAAACCAAACCTGATCTGTGGTTTTGAGATCTTTGACATTTACAAATTGGACTCTCCTAGTCCCCTGCTTTAGACGTGTTTAGTAGCCAGGCATCTTATTGAGAAGGTTTTATCTAAATACTGGGTTTGGATCTTGAGTTTTAGAACTAGGGGTGGTTGCTGTCATTTCCTCTTCATTAATGATTCATAGTTTGCTCCAGTTTCCTCCACAGAAAGTCAGATGGCAATTTTCCCAGTTTTCTCATCTCTTCCCACACTGTCAGGAGCTGTCACATTTAGATATATTATTGTTGGGTCTGTACCTGAGTGATATACTGCTAATATCTTTAGGCTTTCTTATTGGTTTATGAATTTAGAATCGAGTGCTTCATATACTGACATTTTTTTCTACAGTTCCCAAGTAGTGTCACTTTTGAGAGTATCTGTTAAGTGTCAGTTCTTTATTGAAAGAGAAACCTTCTTATTAACTGTGCTTTCTGTTAACCAGTAATTTTGACATTGTTTGGTTTCTCCATGGTTGTACTTCACAGAAAACCCACCTGGTGCCAAGCAAACCTCCAAAATGCTAGTCATCAAAAAAGTTTCCAAAGAAGATCCTGCTGCTGCCTTCTCTGCTGCATTCACCTCACCCGGATCACACCCTGCAAATGGGAACAAATTGTCGAACATGGTTCCAAGTGTCTATAAGAACTTGGTTCCTAAGCCTGCACCACCTCCTTCCAAGGTATAATTTGGAATCCATGTCAGAACCTTATACAGCAGAGGTTTGGGAATAAATCAGGAAAATAGTAAATTTATAATTTTTTTTGCTTGAATCGTTCACCAGATATTTAGAACTCGTTATATTGTAGTCTTTCTCCAAACTATACTGCTGCCAGCTGGATTTTTAGTAGGCCTCTTTCATTAACTTCATCTCATAAACTTACTGCTGTTTCTATTAAATAGTACAGACATCCATCTGATTGTGTAGCTGAATATCTTGATTGCTTCTTTTTCTCTTTATTCATTTTCCCTATACCAAAAAATTATAAAGTCCCTGTTAGTTACTCCCTCTTTAATGTCCTGTGTTTTTGTCATTCCACCTTTACTATTGTGTGTACTTCTATTTCCTCATCTTTCTGTTTGTCTTCCACAGAACTGCCCAGAATGTTCATCCTTCAATATGTCATGTTCTTTCCTAAATCCCTCCAGTGGTTCCGAACCATCTACATAGCAGGGGTTAATAAACTTTTCTGTAAAGGATCAGATAAGAAATATTTTAGGATTTAATGGTCACACGTGGTAATACGGTCTTTGGCTCATGAGTCATACCTTGGCAATCCATGATCTGATAATACGGTGTCCAAACTCCTCAGTATTGGTGTGTACAGTTCTTCTCCCACCCCCCACCCCCACACACACACTGTGCAGCCCACTCCAGTGCCTGCAGCCCACACAGGAGCGGAGGCTGGGCAATGGTTCTGGGCCAGGATGCTCTGGCACGGGGCACTATGAGAGACCCAGGGGGACTGTGTATAGTTCTTGATAGCCTAAGCCCAATCCGTCTTTTACATTTTACTCCCCCTTCTTTCTCTTACCTAAAAAATCTTTCTTCAAGTTCATGTCATCCTTTGTGAATCCTTTTCTATCACATACATCTGAAGATCTAATTAATCCTTATATTTCTGTGATTAAATACCACTCTGTCTCTTATCACAGCCTCTATAACACTTAATTGGCTTTGCTTTTATTTCTTCGTTTGGTTGTAATCTTAAATGCAGGTTTCAGATCCTCTTCATCTCTGTATCCCTAGCACCTGCATAAAAGCTCACAATAATTGTTTGAATGAATTTCAGCCTCTAAGAAAACAAGCAATGAGAATTCACAGTGTGAGCACTGTGTTTGGTGCTAATGAGCAGTGCAAAGAAGTATAACACTGGTCAGGATTTTCCATGAGCTGGAAGTCTAATTGATTTGACAAGATACTATGATATAAAAGGTCATTTATATATATATATACACATATATAAATATGTATGTATGAATTAAAATGACAAGTCTGAATAACAAATCCTAAACAGAGTTGTTATAACTAAATTAAATACTGTTTACATAATGCAGAGGAGCAAGGTTAGTCCAGACAATGACCATCTAGGAAAATTTTACTGAAAAACTAATTTGACTGACCTTTGAAGAATGGTCCACATTTAGGTAGGCAGAAAAATCTGTAAGAGTAATGCAAATTAGAAGAGGAGGTTAAATAAAACTAGAAAACACTAGGGATATTTGAAGACTAAAGAATGAATCATTTTAATTAATCCTGGTAGCACTGGAGAAATACCAGGACTGGGGATCATTATCCTACTGATAATGACGTTTTCAGGATAGATAAGATCTCTAAGAGCAGAGAAGGAGGAGTAAAGAATGGAAAAATAAGAGTTGGGGGAACTATTTAATATTTTATAAAATATTAGGAAAATAAGATAGCCATGAGAACTGAGAAATTATAATTCAGACATAGAAAAATTGTTCTACTACCAGAGAAATCTGGATGGGTGAGTTTAGGATAGCAGCCAAGGATGTCAGTACTTGTCAGTTGCAGATGACAGGTTAAGGAAAATAACAAAAATATTTTGACCTTAGCAGTTTGAAAGTTTTAGTAAGCATTGAGTTGAGGTTTGGGGGAAGTAGTGTAGGGTGGAGAGAAGATTTCAGGGGATTCGGGAATTGTGTGGGTTGAAGTGAAGATAGCGGCACCTTTGAGACCTGACAGTAAAAGGAAGTAGAATATGGGTGGTGGTGAAAGGATGAAGAAAATCTTTAGGAAGAAGCCCCTGGAGACAACCTGAAGTATATTTGAAAGAGGTCATTTTATAGGATTATCGCCCAAGAAGAAATAATGGGAATAAAACTGAAAGTGGAGTTACTTCAGCCCTGGCTGGTGTAGCTCAGTGGATTGAGCGCGGGCTGTGAACCAGGCATCGCAGGTTCGATTCCCAGTCGGGGCACATGCCTAGGTTACAGGCTATGTCCCCCAAGCAACCGCACATTGATGTTTCTCCCTCTCTCCCCCCTCCCCCCTTCCCTCTCTAAAAATAAATAAATAAATAAAAAGTGGAGTTACTTCTGAAAAGGGTTTAGGGTACTTGTTCCTCTGACGTGGAAGGGAAAGAACATGAATTCACAATGTAGCATACAAATCAATGGCAGAGCTTTGGAATAGACAGATTCCACTTGCACATCCTTAATGATATGACCTTGGGCAACTTCTAAGTTTCCATTTCATCATCTATAGAGTGGAGGTAATAGTATCTGTCTTATAAGGATATTTGGAGGAATGAGAAAATTTTATGAAGTACTTAAAATTGCCATATGGTAAGTGCTAATAAATGGTAGCTGTTACTGTCCACATGGCCCCACCTTATATTTGTTCCATTCCTTAAGAGTTTATAGTTTTCCTAAGTGTTTCATTTCAAGTGAAGTTCATTTGAAATGTCTACAAGCATTGTTAGAAAAGAGAATATAAAATGTGAGTAAGACAATTTCATATCCTCAAGGATCTCAAAAATCTTCAGGGAGTGAAGAAGTGGCAAGGGTAAAAGTCATGACACAGTTCATTAAGAACAGTTCAGTGGTGTTGTGGAGGACTAAGGTGAAGAGAGACTAAAAATTGGAAAACGAATCTAAAGGCTGCTGCTGTTGTCTTTCTGAAAGGTAGTGAAGCATGAACAAGGATGATAAAAGTAGGCGAAGAGCCCTAACTGGTGAAGGTCAGTGGATTGGGCATAGTCCTGCAAAGAAAGGGGTCGCTGGTTTGATGCCTGGTTTGCGAGTTCAGTCCCACTTTGCAGTGAATGCAGGAGGCAGCCAATCAATGTTCCTCTCGCATGGATGTTTCTCCCTGTGTTCCTCCCTCCCTTCCCCTCTCTCTAGAAATGAATAAATAAAACCTGTAAAAAAAAAAGAGAGAAAAACAGGAAACTGAATATTCTTCCCTGAGAAACTGGAATAACCATGGAACCATTTCACTGGAGTTAGAGAAGTAAAAAAGATCGGTTTCAGGAAAAGGTGGAAGTGGTTCTGGGTACTTTGAATGTGCGATGTTGGAGGAAGGAAGAGGTAAGATGACTAGGATGGCTAGTAAGCAGATGAGGATTCATCCGTTCATTTTCTCTAGATGTTCAACAATTACTAAACATTGAGTATCTATATACTAAAATCTGTGGGTCACTAGAGGCACAAAATAATCTCGAAGAGTTCTGTCACTGACTAGTAGAGAGACAGATAGTAACTGTGCCCGTCTGCCTGGAGAGGAGCCTCAGAGTCTTTACCAATAAGATCAACTGGGTTTTGAAGTGGCAAAGGAAACAACTGCCATTTGTTGATACCTTACAATGTTCCAAAATATTGACTAGGCATTTTACATACATTGTAACATTTACTCCTAATCCTAAATAGAAAATTATGTAATGATGTTATATAGCTAATGAAGTCTGGACTCTTAAAACCAGTTTGTCTGACTTCAAATCAGGGCTCTTTCCACTAAACTGAAATTATTTTTAATTTTAAGATTTTATTTATCTTTAGAGAGGGAAGGGAAGGAAGGAGGAGAGAGAGACACACAGACACACACATCAATGTGCGGTTTCTGGGGGCTGTGGCCTGCAACCCAGGCATGTGCCCTGACTGGGAATCGAACCTGCGATGCTCTGGTTCACAGCCCATGCTGAATCCCCTAAGCTGTGCCGGCCAGGTTAAATTATTAAAAACAAACAAAGTGGGGAGTGTAAGGGGACTAAAAGGTAGTATTTTTAAAAATGCAGTATGCCCTGTCTAGTTTAGTGCATTAAGTAGTAGCCTACAAACCAAAAGGTTGCTGGTTCAATTCCCAGTCAGGGTACATACCTGGGTTGTGGGCCATGTTCCCAGTAGGGGATGCATGAGAGACAACCAGTTAATGTTTCTCTTCCTCTCTCCCTCCCTTCCACTCTCTCTAAAAATAAAGTCTTCACAAAATATATACGTTAAAGATTTTTTAAAAGAAAGTAATTATATATCACATAACCATGGTAAAACAATGAATGAAATTAAAGTTTTGTTGTTTTAATTTTAGGGGGGAAGGAAGGTAGAGAGGGAAAGAAGCATCAATGTGTGGTTGCCTCTCCTGCGCCCCCTACTGGGAACATGGCCCATGACCCAGGCATATGCCCTGACTGGGAATCAAACCAGAGACCCTTTGGTTCACAGGCCCACATTCAGTCCACTGAGCTACACCAGCCAGGGCTAAAATTAAAGTTTTAATAACATTTGAAATATGTATACTAACACCTTCTAAGTAGTAATAGTCAGTAAATCGTAATTTTAAAACAGGAATTTATTAGGGAGCAAGTAAGTGGGCCATGCTAGGCAGAGGAACTATTGTTACCAAAAATAAAAAGTCAAACCAAGCTGTGTTTGGGAAAAGTCACATGATTAAATGTAGCTGGTAGTTGGAAAGTGGTAGAAGGTAGTAAGACTAAAGCCAAATCATGAAGGTCTTTATAAAAGCTCAGGAGAAGAGAAGACTTAGGGGTAGAGATACAGTTTTACATACTATCAACATGATTTTAATACTAACAGTTACAAGTTACAAATAGCTAGTTTTCCTAATGACGTTTGCCTGGGAACGAAGAGCAGTGAGGCTAGACCCCTGGAGGATGCAGTGAAGCATCAAGAAATGGAGACGGGAAAGAGGAACAGAAATGGGTTTGAACAATTATCCCTTATTCTCCAAAACCAGATTTTTTTTTTATTGGCCTTTGAATGTAATATATAGAACAAGACTTACTGAAAGAGCTGGTTTATTAAAATGAGAATAGAGGAAAGTATTGCAGGGAATAGTGACTAATAATGAAGTGAAAAAACAGTGGGTACTGACTTAGGCTGAAAAGTTAAACAATAAAAGGATAATAGTATAAGAGAAAATGAATCTGTTTGGTCATGTGTATGTCCCCCTACACACAACTTAAATAAAATGGATTAGCATGTCTGTAATTAAAAAATGGAAGCACTTGCAAGAAGGAAATTAAAGATACAAAGGAGCCCTGGCTCGTGTGGCTCAGTGGATTGAGTGCTGGCCTGAGAACCAAAAGGTTACCGGTTTGATTCCCAGTCAGGGCACATGCCTGGGTTGCAGGCCAGGTTCCCAGTTGGGGGCATGCATGAGGCAACCAATTGATGTTTTTCTCTCTTTCTCCTTCCCTTCCCCTCACTAAAAAATAAATAATTTTTTTTAAATAAGATACAAGGGAGGAAAACATTGATAAATTCTCAAAGGAAAGAAACAAAGAGGTAACAGAATGGTAGAGGAGAGGAAGCTGCCAGAGGAACTAAAGGTGCAAAGGAAGGAATTGGGGAAAACTTATATTCAATGATTCTACTTTTCAATCCAGTTGGAGAAGGCACATCATCATTTGAGGTGGAAAATTGGAGTTGACTGGGAGTTTGGAGGAAAAGAGCACATTTTTTAAAGAAAACAATTGTTCACGTTCATGTATTTCTACATAAAATTCCTCTAATAAAAAGGTGTAGTTCATAATGTTTTTCTCGAGTGAGCAGCATAGTCTTTGAGTTACTGAACGTTAACGTCAAGTTGGAATAAATTTGGGCAGAGATGGGGTACCCTAACACACTGCCTATTAAACCTTTCGTACTACTACAAAGAAACCTAAGTGTTTCTGTACCCTGTGGATAAATTAGGCTAACATAAGCAGCCATCTTCAGAGTTTTCAGCAAGAAAAATAATCTTACCTGTCTCTCTTATCTAATCTTCCTGCATGTTCTTTTTGTGAAAAATATATCGCATACTAGTTGAGTGACCTTGGACAAAGTGCATAACTTTCTTCAATGTTGTTCTCTGTAAAAAGTCAACGTCATAATTATACCCAATTGGGTTAAATAAAACAGTATGATGAACATCTTGTACATGGTAGATGATCAGTTAATTCCCTTACTAAAGCTTAGCGTATCCTAATACCAAGAAAGAATTTTTTTCCACGCAGACCGTTCCTTTGTCATAAAGGTCTTTCAGTTTTAATTGTTTCTTTCTGGAGAAAGAGGTGTTTTTTTGTTTTTGTTTTTTTTTTTCAATTACTTCAGCCTCATTCCATTGACATGCTTTGCTTCCCCTGTTCTTAGGCAGGGTGACTGACTCTATATTCCAGCTATGCTGCCGCCATCGTTGGGGCCAGGGCCCACAGGGCTAAGCAGAAGGAGGGCCTCTGGACCAAATAGGATTGTCCCGCCATTTGCATTGCCCACCCTGGACTGGAGCTACCCCTCCTACCATTGAACTACCTGGGAAATGGCATGTTTCTGGTGTGCTTTTTTTCCCCAGGCTGTCAGGATTACATCAAGGTTAACAACACACTATAAAAGAATATTTTGGGGTCATACATTTGGAAAATGCTGTGTATTATATCTGCTCCTCAATTCACATGTACAGTTAAATGCTTTGAGAAATGACACGGTAAAGAAACATATTGAACTTTAATCACCCTAGCATATCCCAGGCTTATTGAACTAGACTTCTCTTTGAGAAACACCTATTAATATTCTGTGGATCTTTTGATTTCCATCTTCCTTTTTATTTCAAGTGTCTGAGGGGTTGCATACCTCCTAAACATGTTGAAACGGGTAAGTTCTGGGCACTCTTGTTTCCACATAACATTACTCTCTTTGCCATATGATCTTACAGGCTTAGCTTCTGTCTGCATGTGTTTTGACTGATTTGTTCTTTCTTCCTGTGTAGCCCAGTGCATGGAAAGCTAACAGAATGGAACACAAATCAGGATCCCTTTCCTGTAGCCGGGAGTCTGCTTTTACCAGTCCAGTCTCTGTTACCAAACCAGTAGTGCTGGCTGGTAGCGCAATTTTAAGCTCTCCCAAAGAGGTGAGTGAGGATAAAGCAAAGGCCTTTTCTAAAGTTGGCATTTCCCATTCGCTTTTACTGAGATACGCAGTGTGACGTGTATAGCGCTAACTCTAGTTCCTTTGTAGTTCTGCTTAACTCAGACTCATCTGTTTACTGGTGATTCCCATTAGCCTGTAAAGATGGGCAGTAGCTTAGTGGGGTAGTTGTTCTGTAGTAGACTGGGGTCAGTCTGTATTAAAAAAATTAAATAGGTACTATGTAAGCCATTTAGCCTTAACTATTTAAAACAAAACCCTGAAGACTGTTTAAATGAGAAGGATGGTTTTTTGGGTTTTGTTTTGTTTTTTTTTTTGGTGAAAGATGGAATGATAAATAGACTAACATTCTGGAAATCAATACCATGTTGAAGTGACCCAGAGAATCCCAGTTCTTGCTGTTTACTGTCAGGAGCAACTTAATTGTGGTGTTTGCACAGAGTCCGTCCAGCACCACCCCTCCAATTGAGATCAGCTCGTCTCGTCTGACCAAGTTGACCCGGCGAACTACCGACAGGAAAAGTGAGTTCCTAAAGACTCTGAAGGATGACCGGAATGGAGACTTCTCAGAGAATAGAGACTGTGACAAGCTGGAGGATGTAAGAGAGAGGGTTTTTCTGGGGCAACATAGGTGTTTTCCTATGGTTTTGTGTGTGTGTGTGTGTGTGTGTGTGTGTGTGTGTGTGTGTGTGTATGTTTCGTCTTAGAAGAAAGATGTAGCGGGGTTTTTTGTTTGTTTGTTTTTAAGGTTTTATTTATTTTTAGAGAGGGGAGGGGGAGAGAGAGAGAGAAACATACATCAATGTGCGGTTGCTGGGGACCGTGGCCTGCAGCCCAGGGATGTGCTTTAATTGGGAATCGAACCTGCGATGCTTTGGTTCGCAGCCCGCGCTCAATCTGCTGAGCTACACCAGCCAGGGCAGTGGTGGGTTTTTTTAATGATAGTTACCTTGGAACTTGATGTTTTTAAACACAGCAACACTGCTTAAATCTTGAATTGTTCAGTTCTGTAAGAACTTGGTAAATTATAGAGGTTTTTGTCACACAGATTATATTTTATTGCAGTGTAAGAACATAGGTGTCTAGTTGTTTTTGCCACAGTTGACATAACCTGTAGATGGTAGCCAGTTGGTATCCTTTGGAAATCTTAGCAAGGTGATCAAGTCCTCATTTTTAAATGGGGAAATCCTGTGGGTTGAAATTGTCTTGTAAGCATTTCCATGGGTTCTGTAGATTGCTTATCTTGCCACAAAGGATTGTTAAACCAGCTGTGTTCTTTTCTTTATTGCAGTTGGAGGAAAACAGCACACCTGAACCAAAGGAAAATGGAGAAGAAGGCTGTCATCAGAATGGTCTTCCTCACCCTATAGAGGAGGAAGGGGAGGTCCTCTCACAGTCTCTGGAAGCAGAGCACAGGTATGTGAGGATCAGACCACATAGGCCCTGCTATGTGTGGCCTGCAAGGACCTAGACAGTACTTAAGATAGCATTTCAGACTGAGTGCAGCGTACACAGAGAAGTCCCACAAGAACCCTAACGTGTAATCTTGGTGTGCCCCAAATTGGCGTGTTTCTCCTTGGATGTTCCTTTACAGACTCAACAAGCTGCTTCACACTCTTATTTTGTGTAGCTTAGTTTCAGACTCAGTTTATGGCTCCAGTTGATGAAGGGAAAGGGGAACCTGTTGTAGCTCTCCCCTTGGATACTTCTGGCCCAACTGAACAGTTACCCATAAGACCCCTTTAAGGGGCCTTGGGGGGGCATGAGACCCCCATGCCTGGAGCTTGTTTTTTAAATGAGGGCCTTGAACACTGGGCAGCTGATGGCACATGGGGCCTGCCACACATGATAGTGCCTTTTTAAAAGGAGGCCCCTG
The DNA here is from genome assembly GCA_004024845.1 of Tonatia bakeri. NCBI lineage: Eukaryota > Metazoa > Chordata > Mammalia > Chiroptera > Phyllostomidae > Tonatia > Tonatia bakeri. Next base: position 64,667 of record PVIA01008303.1, read on the forward strand.
TCCAGAGGAACCTTAGGGGTCGCAAAGTTATGAAGGAAAGCGTAATGCCATGGAATTGAAAGAGCATTTCAATACATGTGGAAATTGCTAATTTGCTCACAAGACAAAAATGAGATGTATTCCTCTGTTTTGTCTAAAGGACAGAGAGGGTCCTTGCGGTTTGGCACTTTTTGTTAATGCAGTCTTATTTCTGTGGCTTTCATTCTCTCTTCTCTGTAGCTCTTATGCTCTGGAAAGAGCAACTGTGGAGATCCCCCTTTTAATCATAAGCACCTAAATAGCGATAATTAAAGCTTATCCCACTGGGGAGAAAAGACAAACCTAAGTTTCTTCTCTAACCTCCAAGTGGGTACCATTGTCCCTGGGCAGGAAAGTTTTTTTGTGGAAAGTTGTAGGCTTCCCACTTAGGGCTTAAAGTTGTGTTTTCTTTGCCTGACCGTCCTCCTCCAGGTTATTGAAAGCAATGGGATGGCAGGAGTATCCTGAAAATGATGAGAATTGCCTTCCCCTCACAGAGGATGAGCTCAAAGAGTTCCACATGAAAACCGAGCAGGTACGTCATAAATCTTTCCTGGAGGCCAGTGAATGAGTAGGAGGGTGAGGAGTCAAGATAGTCATTGCCCTTTGGGAGCCCAATGTAGTGTGAAAAAAAGACCTTGCGAAGAAAACAAAGTTACCATAGTAGAAATACAGAAGAAATCTAAATCTGCCTAGATGGCAGGTTTGCTGAATTGTGGCAGTTGGCCGTCCTACTACACAGTAGGCAGTCATGTGCTATGCCAGGGGTCATTGTGGCCATGAAGGGGAGGAACTGTGTGGCCAACAGGCACTTCAGGATCCAGGCCCACATGATGACCGTGGATTTCCAGATCTTTCCCATGGGTGACCAGCTGTACATCAGCCTGGCCAGGCTAGTCACCAATACCCTTACTGATGCCCAGCCCCTCGAGTTCTCATTGAATCTCTATGAACTGAAGGAAGGTGGGCAGATTAAGCTCTACACCCTCATGAGCATGGTGGTCCACCTCCTGTATGAGAAGTGGTTTGGCCCCTATACATTGAGCCAGTCATTGCTGGGATGGACCTGAAGACCTTTAAACCCTTCATTTGCTCTCTAAACCTTATTGGCTGCCCCAGTGACTGACGACTCTGGTGAGTGGCACCTACACCAGGCAAACGTATGGGGTGTCTGAGTCCCTCTGGGAGCCCAACATGGATCCAGAACACCTATATGAGACCATCTCACAAGCCATGCTGAATGCTGTGGATGCACTGTCGAGCATGGGAGTCAGCATCCGTATCATTGAGGACGAATCACCACCAGGACACTGAAGACCCAAATGGACTAATCCTCTGTTCCCAGAGCCCACTTAAAAAAGTGGGGGGGGGTAATAAAATAGTTTTTCTTTCTAGAATAATACTATTAAAATAAATCTGCCTAGGCAGTAGGGATCTCCAGTGTTGCATACAAAAACCAGGTCAATACTTAGCAGATTTCAGTAGATAGTATGTTCTTTCATCCTGGAAGCTTTAACCCCTTATCCAGGACCACAAGGCTATGTTCCAAATGGGCTGAGCCCTTGGTTCCTAGGAAGACAGGCCCATCTTCTGCTTTTAGCCCTGTGGGTTTCCTCTGGTACTCTGGCCAGAGCCAAGAAGCCAAATTTTAATTTATTCAACAAATGCTTAGATTTTTCTCTGAATAAAATATTGCCAGACCTTAGGGTTTACAACAATGGACAAGACCAGTGGGTCTCTACAGACCTTGTGGAGCTCGTGTCCTGGTGGACATTTAAAGCATAAATATTTATTTAAAGCATAAATAACAGTTGTGTCTTACAAAGCGAAAATACAGGCTGACCAAAAGACTTTGCTGCTCAGAACTGTTTCCCAATCATTGTCATCACCTGAGAATTTGTAGCAATATGGAATCTCAAAATTTTACCAAGTTATTCTCAATCTGAATCTGCATTTTATAACAAAGCCTTAAATGATTCATTTGTGCATTAAAGTTTGATAAGCACTGCTACCAAACTGTAATCTGTTAGAAGGTCTTCCATCTACATTCTGCCTGGAATTGAATTGAGGCCTGGCTTTCCCAGGTCCCATTGGCCAGTAAAGATACTGATGTTTTCTTTTTGTTCTTTTTTCTTTGTCCCATGCTTACACCAGCTGAGAAGAAATGGCTTTGGGAAGAATGGCTTCTTGCAGAGCCGCAGTTCCAGCCTGTTCTCTCCTTGGAGAAGCACTTGTAAAGCAGAGTTTGAGGACTCGGACACGGAAACCAGTAGCAGTGAAACATCAGATGACGATGCCTGGAAGTAGGCATATAAATGTTGACAGTTAAATCTGACCCATGAACTCGGCTTGTGTGCTTAGGGAATATACAAAAGAAATCTTCTTTTCCTTTTCTTATGTTGTTGTTGAATATTTCATGCACAAGGGAAATAATCATATCCCAAAGAGAGAGAGATTTGACTTGTTTAGCTTTTTTTGTTCTTCCTGTTATCTGCTTAATAGAAATTCCTATGGTGGGAAGGATTTTTAAAACACACACACACAGTATAGATGGGGGATGCACAGGTGGGAGCTGGCAGTGCAGAGAGGAGGTGGCACTGATCTGCAGCAACAGCTTCCACCAGCCCTTGGGGCACTCCCCCCTGTGCTCAAGCAATCATTGTCAATGACAAAGTGACTATTGAAGTTATAATTGTATTAAATTAATGCTAATAATTTGGATATTTTATTTTATTTTTGGCTGCTCGGGTAACATTAGCCCTTAACTAAGTATATGTGGGTTTCTTTTTTCTTTCTTTTTTTCCTTTTTTTGGGGTACAGCTGTAAAATATTTGGATATAGGAAATATGTTATTCTTGCAGCCTTGATATTCAGGGTGGATTGTAAAATATAAATTTTTTGTGAGATTTCAAAGATTAAGATTATTTTGATAACATTATTTACAGATTTAAAAGATGTGGTTATCACAAGTCTTGAGGGGGAAACTACTGCATAAAATAACTAACTTGGAATAAATATTTTGCATCAGTTTGGATTGTCTTGTGTAAGAAGTCTGTTTTCTTTGAAATTAGATGAGTAGTTTCTTTTTTTAGGGGAAATGCATCTGGCACTCTGACATCTGAATTTCATACACACTTGTTTCTCCTTTTAGCAACTACTTTTTTGATGCAGAAAAACCTGTGCAATAAATTACCAGTAATAAAATCAGAAACCAAAGTTTCTTTCCTGAAGCTGTTACTACCCCTGTATTTACCAATGTACCTATTTTAAGGAAGGACTGTTCCTTAATTTTCCTGCTAAATAAGAACATAGGAGGAAAGGATTTGAGCCAATGCTGGCTAGGTAACCAGTGGAGGAGGGCAGTTTTTCTTCTAACAAATACTCAGGCTCTTTGGTGTCCCAGGCATTCTGTTAGGCTCTGAGGGATGCAAGGGGTGCCCAGTCCAGTAGGAAAGGGAATAACCAGTTATGTTAAAAATGAAACCTTAGGCCAACATCTGATGGACAGGCAGAAGTTTGGCAACAGGTATGTACTAACTCTGGCAATCTTTGGCTGTCCCTGTATCATCTCTAGTGGATATGGAGGTCCAAGATCATACTCTAATGAACAACAGCAGAAGTAACAGGCCTGATTTCATGTTAGAAAGATGCTAACTTGAAGTAGGGGCTGTAGAAGGGGTACCAGCCGCAGACTAGAATGACATTTGTTAGATTCTAAAAGTTAAGAAGGCAGGGGCTCTGTCTGCCTTACTGTACTATAGTCTCATCAGCTAGTGGTATTCACAGCCCATGTGCAAGCTGTGGGAATAGTATTTGAAATGGAGCAGTAAGAACTATATCATATTTCATGGAGTATATACTTTATGACATTATGAATTAACAAGAAAACTTGCCAGTTAAATTATGATACTCCATTAGTTGTGAATCCTGATTTCAGCATTAAAAAAGTTGCATCTTAGAACCAGTGACATACAGGCCCTGGCAAAGGAGCTCAATTGTTAGTGTTGTCCCATTACACCAAAATTGTGGGTTCAGTCCCGGTCGGAACATACACAAGAATCAGCAATTTCTGGTCAGGATGGTGGTATAGGCAGACGTGGCTCTCCTCTTCATGCAACCACATCAAAATAACAACTGAAATATAGAACAACCATCACTCAGAACCATCAGAAATGGACTTGAATGGAAGTCTGACAGCTGTGGAACCAAAGAAAGCACATAACATCCAGACTGAGCTGGCACGCTGGTGCTGTATCTGAGACTCCCATCAACCTGCCTAACACCATTTGACCAGCCTTGGAGATTCCCCAGAGACTGCCCCATTCCCCACCCACCCAAGCTGCTTTTCCATGTGAATGGCTGGTCTTCGCTCAGGCTTCACAACTTCAAATCCTATCAAGTAATGCTGGCCTCAGTGAGCCCCAGGCCTGGCACTAGCAGCAGCCAGCCTAGATTCACAGCTGGGCTTTGCCTGGGAATCAAAGCCCAGCACAAGAGGCAGCCATTTCAGATTGGTTTATAGATCAGGCAAAACAGGTGGGGGCAAATCTTGGCCTGCACCACCTGGAAAACCCCAGGGCTAGAGCACCCAGTGGACAGCTGTAGTCCATGTTGGAGTTACCACCACCCTGGCCCTGTACAGCTGACCCTCCACATAGGGTGGAGTTTAGTGATAAGTGGTCACAGCCAGTCCTTGCAACTGGGTAAATATCTCCCACTGATCTGCCAACATCCCAAGTCACAACTATAAGAGGAGGGTATACTCAGCCTACGGAAAGGGTATGCCTTGATAGGGAAGGCTGTGCCATGGGATCCTACAGGACACCTACTAGGCCACACTACCAAGACACAGAGTCAAAGCAAGTCTACCTACTACGTAGAAACAAACAGGCTGCCAAAAAAAGAAGGCAAACGGCCCAAATACAAGAACAGATCAAAACTCCAGAAAAAAGCCCTGGCTGGTGTGACTCAGTGGATTAAGTGTGGTCTGCAAACCAAAGGGTTGCTGGTTCCATTCCCAGTCAGGGCTCAAGCCTGGGTTGCAGGCCAGTTCCCCAGTGTAGAATGTACAAGAGGCAACCACACATTGATGTTTCTCTCCCTCTCTTTTTCCCTTCCCCTCTAAGGGTAAAGAAAAATCTTAAAAAAAAAAAAAAAACTCCAGAGAAAGCTAAACAAAATGAAGATAAGGAATCTATCAGATACAGATTTCAAAACACTGGTTATAAGGATGCTCAAGGAACTTAGGACCTTAACAGCATAAAGAAGATTCAGTCAGAAATGAAAGATACACTAACAATTTACAGGGAAACAGTGGAGTGGATGAATCCGAGAATCAAATCAATGATTTGGCACACAACCAAAAAATAACAAGAAAAAAGAATCCCCCCCCAAAAAAAAAGTGATAGTGTAAGCAACCCCTGGGACAATTTAAAGAGGTACATTTGCATACAGGGTGCCATAAGGAGAAGAGAAGGAGCAAGAAATTTTCTTTGAAAAGGTAAAGAAAACTTCCCTAATTTGGTGAAGGAAATAGACATGCAAGTCCAGGAAGCACAGAGTCCGACACAAGATGGATGCAAAGAGGCCCACTCCAAGACACATAATTAAAATGTCAACAGTTAGCCCTGACTGGTGTGGCTCAGTGGATTGAGCACCAGCCTGCAAACCCAAGGGTCGCTGGTTCAGTTCCCAGTCAGGGCACATGCCTGGGTTGCAGGCCAGGTCCCCAGTTGGATATGTGCAAGAGGCAACCACTCATTGATGTTTCCCTCCCTATCTTTCTCCCTCCTTTCCCTTCTGTCTAAAAACAAATAAAAATTTTTTTTTAAAGTAAAATGTCAAAGTTTAAAGATAAAGAGAGAATCTTAAAAACAGCAAGAGAAAGGAATTTACCTACAGGGGAGTTCTCATAAAACTATAAGCTGATTTATCAAAACAAACTTTGCAGGCTAGGAGGAATTGGCAAGAAACATTCAAAGTCCTGAAAAGCAGGAACCTACCGCCAAGATTGCTTTACCCAGCAAACCTATCATTTAGAATTGAAGGACAGATAAAGAGCCTCCCAGACAAGATAAAACTAAAGAAGTTCATCATCAAACTATTATTATATGAAATGTTAAAGGGACTGATTTTAGAAAAACAGGATCAAAACTATGAACAGTAAAATGGCAAAAATATGTATCAACAATTGAATCTAAAAAATCTAAGCAAACAAGAACAGAGACAAAATCATGGATACAGAGACTGTTTTGATGGTTGCTAAATGGGAGGAGGATGTGGGGGAATGGGAGAGAGGTGAGAGGATTAAGAAGTACAAATAGGTAGTTACAGAATAGCCACGGGGATGTAAAGTACAGTACAGGAAATGGAGTAGCCAAAGAACTTACACACTTAACCCATGGACATGACGAATGGAGGGGGTATTTGCCTGCTGGGTGCAGGAGGGCAAAGGAGGAAAAATTGGGACAACTGTAATAGCATAATCAATAAAATATAATTTTAATTTTTTATAAGATTTTCATTTATTATTAGAGAGAGGGGAAGGGAGGGAGAAAGACAAAGGGAGAAACATCAATGTGTGGTTGCCTCTCACGCCCCCCAACTGGGGACCTGGCCTGAAACCCAGGCATGGGCCTGACTGGGAATCAAACCAGTGACTCTTTGGTTCGCAGACCCACATTCAGTCCGCTGAGCTATACCAGCCAGGGCATAAATATAATTTTTTTTAAGATTTTATTTATTTATTTTTAGAGAGGGAAGGGAGGGAGAGAGAGAGAAACATCAATGTGCGGTTGCAGGGAGACATGGCCTGCAACCTAGGCATGTGCCCTGACTGGGAATCGAACCTGCGATGCCTGGTTCGCAGCCCACACTCAATCCACTGAGCTACACCAGCCAAGGTGCATAAATATAATTTTTTAAAAAATCAACCAACAGCCCTGGCCAATGTGGTGTGTTTGGAGGCTCTTTTCATACCTGAAAGGATGCCAGTTCAATTGCCAGATGGGGCACATACCTGGGTTGTGGGCTCAATCCACTCTCTCACATTGAAGTTTCCTTCTGTCCCTTCCTTCCACTCTCTCTCGAGTGAGAATAAAATAAAGCTTTACCAAAACAAATCTGCCAATGAATGTATAAATGAGTGGAACAACAAGTCAGTGTTTCTCTCTCAAATCAACTTACAAAAAAGACTGGTAAGAATCAGTGAAATATTTTCGTGGCCTCATGATGACATTCTAGTCACCAACAGACCAAATGTACAACAGTGGTCCCCTAGCATTATAATGGAGCTGAAAAGTTCCCATCACCTAGTGAAAGGGCCGTCAAAAGCACAACACATTACTTAGGTGTTTGTCATGATGCTGGTGTAAACAAACCTTCACTGCCAGTTGTACAAAAGTATAGCACATACGGTTCTGTACGGTACCTAATACTGGTAACAAAAGACTTGTTTACGTATTTACTTTTTTAAAAGATTTTATTTATTTTCAGAGAGGAGAAAGGAGGGAGAGAAAGAGGGAGAGAAACATCAATTGGTTGCCTCTTGTTTGCCCCCAAATGAGGAACCGGCTGGCAACCCAGGCATGTGCCCTAACAGGTAACTGAACCGAGATCTTTCAGTTCACAGGCTACCCACCACTCAATCCATTGAGCTACACCAACAAGGGATGTTTGTATATTTACTTTTTGTCTTTATTTAAGAGTGTCTTCTTTCTCCTCATTTAAAAAAAAAAAAGTGCTGTAGCCCTGGCTGGTGTGGCTCAGTGGATTGAGTGCCGACTTGTGAACCAAAGGGTCACTGGTTCAATTCCCAGTCAAGGCACATGCCTGGGTTGCAGACCAGGTCCCGAGTAGGGGGCGTGTGAGAGGTAACCACACACTGATGTTTCTCTCTCTTGCTCCCTTTCCCTCTCTCTCAGAATACATAAATAAAATATTTTTACTTTTTTTTATTGATTATGCTGTTACAGTTGTCCCATTTTCCCCCTTCACTCCCCTCCTCCCTGCCCACCCCCTCCCACCCACATTCCCCCCCTTTAGTTCATGTCCATGTGTCATAAGTTCTTTAGCTTCTACATTTCCCATACTATTCTTGCCCTCCCCCTGTCTATTTTCTACCTACCATCTATGCTACTTATTCTCTATATCTTTTCCCCCCTCCCTCCTCCTCCTACTTCCCTGTCGCTAACCCTCCACTTGATGACTTTTTTTTACTGTTCATATTTTTAATCTTCTTTTTCTTAGGTAAGTCCCTTTAACATTTCATATAGTAAGGGCTTGGTGATGATGAACTCCTTTCACTTGGCCTTGTCTGAGAAGCACTTTATCTGCCCTTCCATTCCAAATGAAAGCTTCGCTGGATAGAGCAATCTTGGATGTAGGTCCTTCCTTTCAAGACTTGGAATACTTCTTTCCAGTCCCTTCTTGCCTGTAAGGTCTCTTTTGAGAAATCAGCTGACAGTCTGATGGGAACTCCTTTGTAGGTTACTGTCTTCTTGTCTCTTGCTGCTTCTAGGATTCTCTCCTTCATTTTTACCTTGGC
>PVIA01008304.1:0-73173 GCA_004024845.1 Tonatia bakeri
AGTGCACATAAAAACCAGTGAAATCTGAGTGAGGCCTGCAGCTGAGTTAATAATGTTGCACCCAGGTAATTCCCTGGTTTCCCCCTGTACTGTGGTTATGTGAGTCAGGCGTTCTCATTGGGGGAAGCTGGGTGGAAAGTACATGGGAGCTCTCCACCACTTTTGAAATTTCTAGCAAGTCTTAAACTATTTCCAGATAAAAATTTATTTAAGAAGGAAAGAGGAAAGGAAGGAAAGGAAGGAGGGAGGGAAGAAGGGAGGAAGGGAAAGAGGGAGGGAAGAAGGGAGAAGAGGAAGGGAGGAAGGACTAACCAAAGGGCCCCTTTCTCCTGTAGACAGCATTCATGAGTGCTAGGGAAGGCATGGAGGACAGTAAGGAACCTCCTAAATTTGAAGACAAAGATTCTTCTTCTTCTTTTTAAAGATTTTATTTATTTATTTTTAGAGAGGGGAAGAGAGGGAGAAGGAGAGGGAGAGAAACATCAACGTGTGGTTGCCTCTCACATGACCCCCACCAGGGACCTGGACCGCAACCAAGGCATGTGTCCCAGACTGGGAATTAAATCTGCAACCCCTTGGTTCGCAGGCCAGCATTCAACCACTGAGCCACACCAGCCAGGGCCAAAGATTCTTTATGAAAATGAAATAATGAAAAATCGGCGCACCAAACCTACCCTGAACTGGAATCTGTAGGTGGGGACATATGTGTCTGCATGTTCCACACAGAGAAGGACCAGGGGTGGGTCAGAAAATCAGCGCGTCGGAATGTAGGGTGCCGTGGCTTGTCCTGCACCTCGGTCCGGTGAGAGTGATTCCAGGAGGAGCTCAGCCTCCGCTGCGCCTAGGCGGGAGTGCAGGCAGCGAGAACGGCCCAGGGGAGACGGCCTGCACTGGCTGTTCTTCCAGCAGGCTTGGCAGGGCCACCTCTGCAGCAGAAACGGATGCATCAGACTCTCGGGCTCGGGGACAGGAGCCATTAAGACCGATCTTGAATTCCCTTTGCTCTGATTCCATACTTGCTTTTAATTGTGCCTCGGCTGTGCACGCAGCTTTTGCATAGCAAGATAATGAGCTGGTCGGCCAATGCCAGGGTTTTAGCCCCCCGGACATTATTTCTTCTTCATAAATTAATCATTCAGCATTCTGGTTCACACAGCAATTATCCCGTGGGTTTTGTAAGTATGAGTGAGCAACTAGACCAGCAGTTCCGAACTGAAAACCGAGGATGTAGTTCAAGGGATCCATTAAGCACCGAGACGGCATGCAAATGCGTGTGTGTGAGTGTGCAATGCACATTCATCAAGGAGAGGGGTCGATAGCTTTCACCGGGTTTTCCTGCCGAGTTTCTGGTCCGGATGCTCTGGCGAAATAAAATTTAGGGGCCCGTAGAGCTTATTTTCACAGAACACTGCGGGACCAATTTCCTGTGCTCTGAGTCTTTGATGACACCACCTTTAACAACTCCATCGGATTCCGCTGTTCAAATTCATCTTCTGAGAAAGATTTTAAAAGCTTGTTCACTGATCAACCTCTGAAAGGCTTCATTTTTAGGTGAAGTTGGACTTGTTTTTATTCACAGATGCCCAAGCGTGAGCACTCGTGGCCATCACTGGCACGGATGCTGACAGCTGACATTTACAGGTGCCAGCTCTGTACCAGGTGACCTGCTAACTGCGTGTGCGGTCTCACTGTGGCCGTGACAGCCGTCCTGGGAGGTGAGTGTCACACTTCCGTTTACCAGCTGAGAAAACGAGGTACAGAAGGTGAAGAACCTCCCAAGGTCCTGTTGCTGTCGGTGACGTGGCCCAGCTGACAACCGCAGCTGGCTGGCCTGTCCCTCTCGCCACCATGCTCAGTGTCTTTATCCTTCAAGCTCCACTGGAAGGCCCTTCCTCCTTGAAATTTCCTGCCACCCAAGATGTTTGTCCCCTCATGGAAGTCCTCTGGTTCTTCGGCTGGCTCCAGCTCCCCCACTTAGCACCCTCAGAGTATTATCTGCCTCGAGCCCAGCAGACGCTTTCTGTCAAGGACAAGACAGTACCTATTTTAGGGTTTGTGGCTCATATGGCCCCTGTCACAACCAGTCAGCTCTGCTGCCCACTGGAGTGCAAAAGCAGCCACAGACGAGGCGCGAGCCAGTGAGCGCGTCTGGTGAAATCTGATTGACAGACATTGAGATTATCGTTCTTCTTAACTTTTTCCCAGCCGTGTAAAAAGGTGGAAACCATTTCCAGCTCATGCTCCATTCAGAACAGGCAGCGGGCTCTGGGGTGGCCCCGCGGGCCGGAGTTTGCCAATGCTGCTCGGTCTGCATCTCACACGTTCGCAGTCTCCATGACCAGACAGAGAACCAACGAGCTTAAAACCGTGTCTGAACGTTTTCTCACTCTCCATAAAACCTACATGGGGGGCGGGGGCTAGACTCATAAGGACATTGTACTCAACAAATACTCGGTTAGTACCACCGATTCTTCCCACACTCAGAGCCATGTCCAAAAAGAAATAACGTCTGTTTTAAAACATGTGGCATCTGGATCGTTCCCTCCCTGAGGGACTTCTGTGTCTGTGAACTACCCCAGGGACGTTTCGGTTCTGAGGGCTGATAAGAAATGCCCACGCGCTTGGCCAGCGTGAAGGTCAGATGGCAGCCTGGCCTGGGGCCAGTGACTACAGCTGGTGAGAATTCAAGCTGTCACGCACTTGTTGCTGGCCCTGGTTTTCTAGTTCCTTCCTCATGGACTGTGGGAGTATTCATAATAATGAATTGCTGCAGGAGCGATCATTTTTAAAACCGTAATCCCCAACCAGGGGAGATGTCAGCGTGATGGGCTCCACTGCGGACCATGGAGTCACGGTGCAGGTCGGCGGCCTTGCGTCTTCCCTGGGCCTTGCACGTCCTCCCTGCAGACAGCGGGTGGTAACTCGGCCCTCCTCCGGGGGGCTGACGTAGAGCCGCCCTGCAGACACCGCAGTTGTAAGTGTGAGCTGCTCCGTGTGCTTTGGCTCTGTATGGAGCAGTGCTGGTGGCTGGGACCATTAGACAGAGAAATGTGTAGGAACAAAAACTGTTTTGTTTTTCTAGTTCACCTTCAGACCCTATCTCCAAGCCGTGAAATCAAGCTGGCGTTTGCTACTAAGTACACACATTTAAAAATTATATCATGTGTGCCAACAAGCTTTCTCGTTTTACCATTTCGGTGAGAAGTCACTGCAGCCAGAAGTGGCCACGATGGCCGTCCCTTCGCTGTCCTGCTCTTGGCCAGCTGTCGCTCTGCTGCACAGCACGTGAAAACAGGCCATGCATGCTACTCTTCGTGAAGCGTGGCCCGTGGCACCATTTTCCGGGCAGAACCTGGCCAGCGGTCCTGGGCACTGAGTAACATTCTAAGTGCTTGAGGGGCCAGATGTTCTGCAGGGCTTGGCTGTTGTTCTGATTTGTTTCTTTAGAAACATTCGTTCTAAGAATTGTTCACGGGAGTTAGTTTTCACCCACTTTACAGATGACTTAAAATAATCAAGTGCTGAAAATTCCCCCAACAGCTGCTAGCTCGCCTTGGCAGGGGAGTGGCGAGGGGGGCGGGGGGCGCGCTGTTCCCTCAGGGGTGAAGCAAGGCTCCCGCTAACAAAGGTTTAAAACTGGCAGCGATGGCCAACGAAGGAGAGCCTCAGCACTCGCACGTGGACTCCAGCAAAGCCAAGTGCTTCCAGGCAGAAACCCCTCACTCTGCCTTCCACAGCGGGTGGATGACGCACCGCTCTCGAAGCAGCAGCCTCATACATGGTAGACAGCGAGAGACGGAACATGAATGGACTCCCAAAAATGTTCTTTCAAACCTCAAACTGCAGTTACCATGGAGAAGGGGAGGAGGGGCAGGGCTCTGTCATGGGGAACTTCAGTAACATAACTCAAGTCTGGGTTCAAGTGCAGCCAGGCCAGAGGGAGCAGCTGCCTCGGTCTGCAGACTGGTCCGGACACCTGTGAGCATGCTGCGTGACGTGTGTTGGGCGTGGAGGGTGCCTGGCTAAGGAGTGCTCAGAGGAATGTCGGCGGTTACTAATTATTATTGTAGTGACACTATGGCTGGACAGTCTGCGGGCCTTCAGCAGATGGCCACTTATGTAAATACTCCGCTTTGATGTGAGAGGCTCCTAGGCATCAGTAGTTAACATAGTTTTGGTTGGCTCTTGGTCAGCTATGGTCATTAGGGCGCCTCCCCTAATAGAACCCCAAGGAGTAGCTCACGTATTCCTATATGGGCTAGTGGCTGGGTCAGTAACAGAGAATTTAAGCCACTGACTGGCGTGGCAGGGCTTGTCACTGCTGCCCGCATGCCGGTCCATCTCTTCCTTCACCTTCACCGGCGGTCTCAGGGTAGAGAAGAAAATGTTGGCCTTCGAATTTGGGTTTGTTCTGCTTGAAACCGAAAAGCTCAGGAAACGTTTTCACTGAATAAAGAGCCTTCAGGTAGCCTAGGAGTAAACATGGAAAGGTGGGGAAGAAATCCAGTTTGGAGAAGTCTTAGGTTGGCGTGATTATTTTGACAGTGACGGAGGCCCCGGCTATGGCCAGACTGGAGATTCAAAGACACAAGACCATCCAGGAGACTGCAGGCTGGGAAGGATAGATAGATGGATGGACAAGTGCCCGAGGGGGCCTCGTGGACCGTGACACATGTCCTGACAACAGCAGAGGCACAGAGAGCAAAGGACGTTTCTATCTGGAGGAGAGCAAGCCTGGCAGAAAAGGTCAGGGGAAGGGATGTGAGCTGAATCCTGAAAAATGGGTGGAGCAGCTCCCATTTGATAAACTGCCCCCATGCTGGGCAGGAGCAGCGTTGGGAGCAAGGGTGTGGAGGTAAGAAACAGATCAGCTCGCAGGGTGATCAGAAAGAAAACATTCGGAACTCTCCAAAATGCCAAAATGAGACGCTAAGCAGCACCACCATGCGACCCCACTGCCTTCGAGGGCCTCTTCAATGCCATACTGCCTCCATGAAGCTTCCTGGTCCTTTGAATTCATGTAGCAGTTTGACTATTGGTGCCCTGTGTCTTGCACACCCCCACGAAGCCCCCTTTCCAGCCCCATTAATGCCCCTGGTCTGGAATACTCCCGGGGGCCCACTGAGGGCAGGGATGCGGTCTCGGTCGGGGAGTGCAGCGCCCTAAGCAGCATTGTTCTCCCACTTGGACTGACCTCCTCTGATTCCCTGCGGCCTGTGTACGTAGAGACCCAGAGCAGGCCTTTCCCCCTGTTTTTATTTTGACATTTAAAATGTATGGAAAAGTTGTAAACATTGTAACAGTAGTAATCGGAACACCTTTCATTCAGTTTACTGGTTGTTATCATGTTATTACATCTGCTTCATTCTTTACACACACACACTGAAGTTTCATGCTGAACTGTTTGAGAAAAAGTGTCAGGCACGACACACCCACACCCCCTAACCCTCTATGTGCACGTATTGGTATCTCCTGTAAACAAGGATATTCTCTTACACGGTAACTTGGAACTGAGAACACTAGCCTTGACCCAACATGTACCACATAACCCACACATCCCATTCCAGTCTCACCTATTGTCCCTGTAATATCTCGTATGGCTCTGTGCCCTTTTTAGTTCTCATTTCTCTTTAATCTGCTTCATTTTGGAAAAGTACTTGTTTTTTCTTCTGTGCTGTGACCTTGACATTTTTCAAAGCACGGGGTGACTTTGTAGAATGCCCTGCAGTTGGGGTTTGTCTGATGTTTCCCGTGACTCATGCGTCAGTAGCGGGGACGCCTCAGAAGTCACGCCCCGCTCTCATCCCATTGTCTCGGGAAGCACGCACATCCTCTGCCCCACTCCTGGCTTTCTGCGACGTGCAGTGAAGACAGCGTCTTACAGGGTTCTCCCCTGCATCTGTCCTGAGGGTTCTGTGGGGCGATGCCCGGAGACTTCTGATGGAGCTTCATTTGTCTTCCATTTGTTCTATCAAGTTGGGTCGCTGTGGACTCCTCACTTCCACTTTACTCGAAGGGTTAAAACTCAGTAACTGTCATTTATTGTGGTACTCAGTTTGTCCCGGACATAGCCAAGGGCAGCTGGTTTGAGGCAGCCTTTGTGTCTTTGATATGTCCCCATCATTCTCGGAGCATCTTTACTTTGTAGGACAAGATGGCCCTGTCTTATTTTTATGTTCCCTGCTGCAGCCCTAGCTAGAGTCTAGCTTTTCTCTAAGAAACCCTGCGTCCTTTACATGGAGAATAAATGATATTTGAAAGCCAAGCCTTGTAAGGTAGGTGTTTATGGCTACCAAGATATCTTTGCCTCTGGCTGTCTGTGGCTGCGTCACTTCCGCCCCTTCCAATCTGACATTACAGGATTTATTCCAGCCTTTCTTTTTCCACGTTCGTAATCCCCCGCTGACAGCGAGAAATCCCCGGTGCACTTGCTCACTTCCTCAGTCGTCCCTGCACGCCCCCAGTCTCGCAGCTGCCACTGAGCAAAAGCTTGTCCCCTCAGCATGGGCCCCCGAAACAGGCAACTCCCTTTCCCCGCCATGAGGGAACTTTGAATCAACAATGGCCAGAATGAATACTTTTTTAGTGAATTCTGCCCACTTCTGTCGCTGCCTGGGCTCCGAATCGGTGACAAGTCACAAGGTTTACTTTCCCTGTTGTCGCTTAGAGCGAATGTTGTTTTCTCCTTCGCCATGGCTGCGACCTCTTTGAACGTGGAATTTTTTTTCCCCTTGTTTGCTTCGCTTTGCGTCTCTAATTACTCATGGGACAGTCAAAGGATGGCCTGAATCCATTCAAAGACGTGGAGCGCTCCAAGCTTCTCCCGGGAAGAATGCATTATAAATATTACAGAGCTGTGAAAACCCAAGCCAGGGGCCAGAGGTCAGCGGACCCCTCCCCGCAGCTGCCAAGGGGTTGGCGCTTCCAGCACATACTCAGAGCCACAGGCTCACATCCTAGATACACATCTTTGAGGGATCTCCCACTCTGCCCGCCTCTCCATACCTCCCCCTCTCCACCCCCTCCCCCACGTCAGTTGCAACCCTGGAGGCAGTGTGTTCTCAGTGCAGCTGCCTGTCAGCTTCTCCTTGACCCATTTCCTGTGGGGCAGGGCCCGCCCCCCACAATGTCTTTACTGTTCCGGAGGGCAGAGAAAGCTTCTCCTGTGTGCTAAGTCATCCCGATGCATGTAGATGTGTCCTCACCGAATTCGAAAAGCCAGCAGATTATGTCGTAGCACGTTGGCCAAATGAAGTTAAAAACACCATTCCTAAAGGCACGTCCAACACTGGCACAGTCTGCACTGTTAGGGCACATGGATAGCGACAAGGCTCCCGGTCTCTCAGGCCAGGGCTCACTCTGCGTTCAGGGAGCGAGGGGAGCTGCCTGGGACCACAATGCATCGCTGAGCATGAACTTTGTTTACAGCCAAGGCTGACGTGCAGGAACAGATGGTAAGAAAATCGGATTTAAAGAAGGGACAGACGCGCCCGCCCGGGGAGCTGGGTAAATCGCCTGGCTTCTGGTTGGCATGCGAGGAAGACGTCTAGCTACCCACGCCGGCGCACCCCGGGGCCGCTGCCGCTTTCGACCGTTTGCATCTTGTCTCTGAGAACGGGACTGCACCCCCTTGCAGGCGTGCATCTCGCCCCTCCCACGGGGAACACGTTTTCCCAGGGATGTGTGTGTGCCCTCTCCTTTTATGGGAAGTGGTTTCTGGATCATCCACGGGATTGTGTATCTAAAATTTCAAGAATATTTAAGCTGTTAGCCCTGCTTGTCCATGCAGAACGGGGTTATAGTTCTATGATCTTAGAAATCTTCCCAATAAGCCTGCGGGACAGGGAAACATAAGCACAAGCATTCGTGTGTAACACATCCGTGAGCACACCAAGCATCTCTCCCTGTGGTTTTCTCTATGAGGGCAAAACACTTTTAAGATGCTAGTTCCGTGATATAATAGCTACTATAAATGCTATATTAAAGCTGCCCAGACCTCCTTCCCCCCTTCTCCTAAAGAAAAATGTGAATTATAACTTCAGTTAAGATTCACATTTCCTTTGAGGTGGGAGGAGTAATGAAGAGCCCCAGTCGTTCAATGCTGAGATCAAGTTATAAACATTTCACTCCAAAACAACCCCCTACACATTCGCGGCAAGCCAAGGACCTTCACGGCCACCCCACGAGTCTCTTCCCTGCAGCAACACGTACCCTGATAGGACATCTACCCATTCCTGTGTGTTGACAACTTCTCGCTCCTGGGCAGCCTCAAGGTCTCTGCAAGTCACGCCGGCAGGTCCGTCCTGAGGGAAAGACGGGAACTGTTTAAGTAAAAATGTTGTATGTTTTAGAAAGAGCTCCTTACAAAACAGTCATGAGTTAAAGGCCCAATACCCCACAGGTTTGACTGCAGAGCAGCAGAAGGGGTCCCATTGTCGCTGTCAGAACTGCTTTGACCCCACCCCTTGCTACCGGCATGTGCAGGGCCAGCTGCTGTGTGGGCATGAGTGTGGTTCTCTTGATTGGCTGGCACAGGGGTGGCCACCTCCACAGGACCCCCCAGCTGTGCTGCGCCTCCCCCTGGAGTGCACCTTGGGCTCATCTGGAACGTCCAGGTGGCTTTGATGCCCAGTGTGCCTCTTCACCCATCCCTGGGAAGGCAGTGGAGGGGTTGGGGCTTGCGGCTTGCTGGCACCCCCACGTTCTCACAGTGCTCGGGTTCCGGCTTGTGTCTGTGCAGCTTCCTCGCCTGGGGGGCAGAGGACCCCGTGGGGGTGCAGTACTGGCAGGAGGAGGGGAAACCAGGCACAGGGCACCTTACTGGCAATTCACTACTCCTGCTTAAAGGGAGCCACAGTCTTTTATTTATTCACACAGCCTCTGAGTCCGCCACTATCTCTGATTCTCCAGCTCCAGAGTACTGTGGTTACCAAGCCAAGGAAAAAGCAACCACTGAGAAATCCCAGAGGAATCCTCTCTGACTTACCTCTTTACAGCCGCCAGCCCGGGCACAATTTGCTGTGTCCCTTCTCTTGACATCATTTTTTTTGCCTAATAAAATATATCCTCCCCTCGGTTTTGTATGGGATGGAGCTTAAGGGCATGCCATGTGACATTAGTGCCCTGGGGGAAGCAGAGAAGTTTTGCTTTTGACTATGATTTTATGCTCACTTTTCTGTCCAGGCTGGTATGGAGTGAGGGAACATGGATTATGTAGTTGTAGTTCTCACACACTGTAGCCTTTTAGTCTCCCCCTGCAAATGTAGATGCTCATTGTGCGTTAATGTGATTTATAAGCTAACTCTCCTTTCCCCATCACACCAAGACCAAGGCCCAGAATGGTACCAGCTCCTCTGAAAAGCAGTCCTCCTGTGACCCTGTAGATTTCCTGAGACCCTACTGTGTGCCAACTACTGTTCAGGACATGGAGGTCATAGCAATCAGTAAGAGACGCAGGCCCCAAGGGGCTGGAGCATGCACCACAGTGGGCAGCTGGTCCACTCCTCATCGGAGGCAGAGTGCTCTCCGCCCCAGGCCTGACCGCCGCCCAGCCAGCCCCCCTTCCCGTTTCCCTTGCAGTGAGCCCTGATGCTCACAGAGCTCTTGCCTCCGTGGTGTCAAAATCTGTTTCCCTGCTGCGTCTAGTTACTGGCCTTGGTTTTGTTCTCTGGAGCGAGACAAATAAATTTTCTTTCCTTTGACATCCCTGCTGATATTGGGCAACCAACAGACGCATCATCCTTCCCTCTCATCTCAGCCTTCCTCCCCTGTTCCTGCTGCTCCCAAGCAGACCCCCTGTCCTCACCCCCTATCCCTGCCCCACCCGTGTCCCTGCCCCACCCCCTCTAGACCGAGGACTCGGGAACTTCGGGACTTGTCTTACTGAGACTCTGTGTCTTCTTCAGACTGAGTCTCCCAATCTTAGCAGCCAACTCTGAGCCTCTATTGTTTCAACCTCTGGGTGTGTTTATTGTGCTAGTTTGTTGCCCTCCTTCCCGGACAAATTGGAATCGGACAGATCGCCATAGTAGCAACAAGGTGGCACTGGCTCTTTGCGGGGGTAGGGAGAGGGGCTTTGTTTTGTCACAGGCTGGGTCTATTACCGCTTTACATTTCAATTATCACCATGCAGAATTATTTAAGAAACCAGGTCAGGGAGTCCCTTATATGGTAATTATTTTGATCATTAAAATAAAATTCCATAAAACATGCATACCGAAAGAACTTGTAGGGGTAAAAGAGAAGCCGAGAATGTATAAATGAGTAAATGGATGGACCTTTTCTTTTCCGTAAGTCCCAGAATGGGTGCTGTCTGTTTTTAGTTTATTCTTCCTCACACCAATAGTTAAATAAAATGGATGGGTTTTTAATGGAAATAACTAAGTTTCAGTCCTTACTATTGCCAGTTTATGTATATTAATTAAATATGCAACCCCATCACACTGCAAAGCACAATTAGCAAGTATTTATGCTGTTGGATCCATGACCTAGTTTTCTGAAGACATCTGTTTTCTAAAAGGATTTTCTTTCAAACTGAGATGAAAAGGCACTACTCAAGTAGGGTTGACAGATAAAATACAGGACACTGAACTACATCTGAAATTCAGATAAATAGCAAATAATATTTTTGTGCTGGTATGTCTCAGAAATTGCATGGGACAAACTTACAGCAAAAATTATCCATTGCTTATCTGAAATTTAAATTTATTTTAGCATCTTATAGTTTTCTTTCTTTCTCTTTCCCTTTTTAAAATAATCTAACAACCCTACATGTAAGACATAAATCTTGGAAGTCCATCCCAGTCCCCCTTCCACCCCCGGCAGCCCTGTTCCCCATCCGCCAACCCATCTGTTTTCTTCCTTCCTTTTCAGATACAAGGTCCAGATTTCAGTTCTCCCTAATGGAATGGCTTAATTCCTGTCCCCACTTATGTTTGTTTTTTCTCCTTTGACAAACACAGTAGGTAGTGAAGCCCTTGTCAGTTTCTTCTGTGGGATAAAGAGTGCGTACAGGATCAGCTGCTGGGGAAACTGGCTTACGCACTCTCTGAAGGGGTGACTAATAGTTCACAGTCACAAACAGGCGAAACCAGTCTCACTGTACAAATGAAGCAAACTCAGGGTCATGGTGGGTGGAGACCCGTGACAATACAGCACAACTCCTTGTCAACAGAAATGAGCTTACTACGTGTTATCTCCTGTGACCTGAAGGCCTGACATACTCAACGTGTTTCTTTTTTTCACCCGAGAACTGGATTCATTTCCTTTTTTAATATCCCTGTGACTTCATTTTTCTTTCACGCCAGAAGCCAATACCACCCGCCAAGGCCACCAGAGAGAATGCTCCCTGGAACGAGGTCTCTGCGGGGCCCCGTGCCATTCCACACTCACAGGCTTTATCCTCACCCATCCGAGCGACGCAGAGCTGAGAAGAGCCCTGTCACCACCGCCTCTTCTCAGACACACCATGGAGTCATTCATGCCACCGCACTGGTCACAAGATTGAGTTATTCCGCTATTGTTCGTGGGTCTGAGTGGGCAGATGTGTGGAGTCATAAATACAGGGGAAAAGATATACTGTCCGTGCTCAGAGTAAGCTGTGTCGATGTCCAAGGCGCGAGGCTTTCTGTGGTTAGGTGACATCGTCAGCATATTAGACCACGAGCTAGTCCCATGCCCAGGCCCGGGCTGGGCCTCTCTGGGGATGACAGACTGCAGTACACTGCTGCCTGCATGTAGCAGAGGCTGCTCACACTAGTCTGTGAGACTCTAAACAATTAAATGTGTATACGTAGCGATGTTAAAAATAAGCAATTTAGAAGAGCAAATATTAAGATGTGTCTGAGCTCCAAAGAACAAACTTGAGATCCCATGAACCATGTGTTCTCAAACTTTCAAATACATAAAAGTGTCCCAGAGGTTTTGCCAATTACAGACTACGCTTGCGTGCCATTCCCAGCGATTCTGTTTCAGTGGCCGGGCAGCCCTGCAGTGCCGAGCCTGGATTCAGGGGCCAGATGAACCTGCCCCTTTACTACCTGTGGAACTCTCTTGTGCCTCAGTTTCCTCACCTGTACAATGGGGACAATGCTGCCTATGGCATGGAGGCATAAGGATCAACAGTTGCTGTCTGTCAAGGTCTTAGTAGACAACCCCTATGTGTTAGCAAGTTTTTAAAAGCCTGCACTGCAGGTCCAGTCCACACTTGACTGAACACTGATTGCAGTGCGGCCTCAGGCCAGCTGCTGACACAGTGTGGGCTGCTGACCCATTGGTTCATCTCCGTGCATCAGTTTGCTGCTGGTGAGAGAATTCTTAACCAATTCACAGATCCAGTCCTTAAGAAAGGACATGGCTACGTGTCCCCTAGGAGCCTGCTCCTTGAGAAAGTTTGGAACGGTTAAGAAATGCATGGCACACAAAGACTGTAGGCACGGAAAAAACACTTTGGACTTTAACCCCAACTCCTGTGGAGAGATCTGAGTGGTCATGAGAAGTTCGCCATCTGTGAGCGCACCGCACAGCACCATGGGTATGTCTGGACATGTGGGAAACTCGGACGGCCACAAGTTCAGGGTCTCCTTTCTGGCTCCTCCTTTGTGATTTCTAAAAGCTGGTGGGCCCGGGGCTCTGGCCTCTCCTAGTCTCCACTCAGGTCCTAGGTGATTTCATCCAGGCCCCTGACTTCTTACATCTGCAGCCTGAGCTTCCCTGGGTTTCAGATTTGTACGAATCCAACTGCCTACTCAGCATCTGCGCTGGGACGCCTAAGAGGTCTCAAACGTAACAGGTCTAAAAAGGAACATATTTACACGTCGAAAAGCTCCCCTGCTCAAATCTGCATTCACTTCCTCCCCCAGGCTTTCTCTGTCGGACACGCAGACTTCACATGGAGGGGCCACCTTTGTCTTCTCCCCCTCAGAGTCCCATGGCTTCTCACCTCTGCATCCTCTCCATCCTCATCTCCTACCACACTCCGCCCCACCTGCGTCTTCTTGCTGTTCTAAAACACCCCTCATCTTTCTAGAACATTCCTGCCTCCTGGCCTTCATTTCCTGTTCCCTTTGCCAAGAGCACTCTTCTCTTGGGTCGGCTCATCACTGACTTTTTTTCTCAGACATCCAATGCCTCCTCCCCAAAGAGGCCTTCCCTGATCACGGTGTAGAAAACAGCCTCCACTCCCATGGTCATCTCCGGCCCCTACTCTGCCTTCTTATTTTTTATTTTTCTCGTAGCACGTGTCTCAATCAGAGTCTGCCCTGCACACTTGCTTATTGACTTGCTTAGTGTCCGTCTTCCACGTGGGAATAAGGGCTCCTGGAGGGCAAAGATGGTGTCCTAGTCACCATCGTCAGTTCTAAAATGGAAAATATTTGTATCAAGAAAGAATGAATGAATGAGTGATGAATGAATATCAACTATCAATACTAAAGGAGTTTGGGGAATAGTGAGTATTAGAATACTTAAAACAACAACAGCAACAAAAATAGATTCTATTTGGGCCTTGAAAGGCTGGAAGGATTTGGACAGATGAAAAAAGAAGAAAAAGTTAGGACTGCAGCCTCAGCAAAGCCTGGATATGGCCACGGTATTCGGGGGCCGATAAAAAGAAACTGTCCTGATGGACACAAAAGGAGACAGAAGGAGAACACGTAGGAGAGGGCTCGACCAGAGCCACCGTTGAATGTGTCACACAGAAGAGGTACTTGACGGGGACATGACTTCTTCCACGGGGTGGTAAGGTGTCGATGACAAGTGTGGCATGATGTAGTGGCTGAAACTGGGCATAAAGGATATTTCCACTCAGGCAAAGCTTTGGGAAAAGACAGACAGGTCTTCAAGCAGATCTCCCCCGCAGTCCGAGTAACAGTCCCAGGACAAAGGCCCTTTGCTCTGGGGTGTGTCTCGGACAGTCAGAGACCATGGCGGAATCTGAGAATGGGCCCCACCCGGAGAACTTCCCAGGACTCAGTGGTCGGGGAGTAACTAACTGTCGCTCCAGAATCCAGGACGTATTGGATCCTGTGCGAAGGCATGGGACTCAGAGGCTTCCTGAAAACACCTCGGAGATATTGTGGAGAACGTGGCAGATTTTTAGTAACCAAAAAAATGACCACCACAGAATTTCAAGTGAATCCCTCCCTAATTTTACGGTAGCTGCCTTAAAAACAAAAAAACAAAAACATTGTTTGGTATGATTCGAAGTGACACGTTGTAGCCTTGCTCTCAGGATGCACACACTGACCTTCTGAGAAATCACAGTCATTCCAGATGTTGCTGATTGTCCCAGTGGTGGAGAATTGACCTGTTGTGAGAAAAAACTGGAAATGACCTAGATGAGTGCAGCAAAACCCTAAGGATCCAGTCGTTTTTCTATTAAGATCAAGCGGCTAATTAGGTGGTAAAACCTGTCATAGTTCCCAGCTTCCACCTCCCCTCAAAGATGACAAAGGCACATTATATATATCACCGCAGCAGCCCTTTAAAGAACGCTTCAGCATTCATTTGCAAGCTTGTAATTCAGCCATTTATTGCTCTTCAAAGAAAAATCCCTTTGTTGTGCCTTTACTGTGCCACACAGCACAGCTTCACATGGGTGGCGGTCACAGGGAGCCGTGCCTCCCTCTTCCTCATCTCGTGTCCCCTCTGCTTTCTGATGCGTGAGAAGGGCATCTAGTGGGTGCTCCATCCTCGGGTGCCGCTTCCTTGCTGGGCACTTCACAGAGTTTATAGCTCCGTGAACTCTCCCACGTGAGGGTGGTCCCATCACACTCGTGCTACGTATGAGAAAGCAAACCTCGGAGAACACTTTGCCTCCGTGGTCTGTTTATTTTGGACAAGTAACATATTGACTCTCGGAGTGCCCCTCTCTGGGCTCCAGAGCTTTGCATTAAGAATAGTTCTGCCTAGGGTTGTAGAAGCAAAACACTTTGAGACAAAGTTGTTTAGAAATGGCTAAATCTCACTTATGTCACCTCCCCCGCTCCAAAACAAACAAACAAACAAACAAACCCACAAAAGCCAGAGCAACAACAGAATGTGTACAGGAGCCAGGACAATTTTCCCTTTCCTCCTGCGGACGGGGCCCAGCTGCTTTGTCACTCTATCCCCAGGGCCTGGAATAAAGAGGAAATGAAATGGTTCTATGGGGGCACATGTATTCACATGGTGGATTTGGACCCTTGCAGTATAGAGTCGACTGGACGTCTCCTCAAGAGTCACTCTGGGCCAGGCCCCCTGCTTCCAAGGAGGTTCACGTCCCGAGCAAACAGCAAGGACCTGGCCTTCCTCCCTACGGCCCGAGCAGGAGCGCAGATGGGCAGCAAGGAAAACAGAGAGGCCTTCAGTTACGGCAACATGGTCCCCAGTGCCTTCCTTTTCGGTCCGTTCCCTCCCTTCCTTCTTCCTTCCTTCCTTTTTTCCTCCCTTCCTCTCTCCCTTCTTTCTTTTTCCTTTTTGTTAAAAAAAAAAGATCAGTAGGTGGGAGAATTCCTGGAAGCTTCCACAAGCAGACGGCAATGTTCTCTGATTCTCGTGTTGCAGGAACCAGACAGAGAAGGGGGCGACGGAAAAGGGAATGATTGAGTCAGAATTAGACAAAGCACATCTGGCCAATCAGTAAAACTCTAGTTCTAAGGACTTGTGAAAAACTATTGTATTTGCAAAAATTATTTAACATTTATTTAATATTATATTTAACAGTGCTAATAGATTACTTAACAGTGCTATACTAGCACTATAAGCAGGAATGGCTGGGAAAAGATTTCACCTTCATTCATGACTTCCACAAATGTGTGGCCAATGCTGAGCATGTCAGGCTTAGGGCTACTTGGCCTGCTCTACAGGGATGAGCAAAACGGGGACCTCGCTGCTCTCTCACAGTCAAGAAGTCCAAATGACAATGACGTGCAGCCTGGCCAGTGCTGGGACAGCCGCATGGCCAGAATGACGGGGAAGGCTTGCAAGGCAGTCAGAAAGGGTCCCAAGACCAGGTGACACCGGACCTGTGTCCAGAAAAAGGGGCAGGATTCAGACGCAGGCGGACAAACAAGGAAAGTGACTGGAGGCGGGAGTAGCGGTTACTGAACTCTGAGAGTGCCTGAGCTGCTGGGAACCACAGCGAGCTGCTTCCCTCGGGTCTGCGAGGATCAGCAGCAGAGGCTGCAGGAGCAGCAGGGACGGATTCAGAAAGACTCTAATTATTATGATTGGACATTAATCCGGAAGCAGTGGGGAACCATCAAAGGGTTTTCAGCCAGGAACAAAATACCGTATTAGCATCTTTGGAAGATCACTTGGGAAGCAATATGAGATACAGACTTGTGGGGGAGGTGTCAGGAAACCAGACAGGAGACAGCGACACTGGTTCGGAAGGTAGGGCAAGAACCAGGTGAGAAACTACACAGAGGCGCGTCAGGGAGGGCAGAGAGGAAGGGGCACACCGCAGGCAGGGAGGGGGCCCGTGGAATGCGAGGAGTGAGTGGAGAAGGAGACAGGTTAGAAAACTGTCAGGCCGCTGGCCTGACTTACCAGGTTCAATATCGATATTATTTTTTAAAGGTTTTATTTATTTATTTTTAGAGAGAAGGGAAGGGAGGGAGAAAGAGAGGGAGAGAAACATCAGTGTGTGGTGGCCTCTCACGTGGCCCCCACTGGGGACCTGGTCTACAACCCAGGCACGTTCCCTGACTGGGAATCGAACTGGTGACCCTCAGATTTGCAGCCAGCACTCAATCCACTGAATTACACCAGCCAGGTCAATATTGATATTATTAACCAACAGATAGTGTAGGAAAGGGGGCCATTTTGGGCAGGAAGATGACGTGGTCAGTGCTGGGCATACTGAGTTGGAGATGTCCAGCTGGCAGTGGGATAACCATGTCTAGAGCTCAGGACCAAGTTCTAGGCGGGAGAGATGGATCACAGTGCAGGTGATACCGAAGCTGTACGTTCAATTCTACCAGACCAATGGCTGGCAGGCAGATTTTCTATAACGCACAGTAGAAATACATTTTATATTACAATCCTGTGTACACATACACATATAAAAACTCACTAAACAACATTTACCACTGCTAAGTCTGATGGGATGTAATAATTTCCCCTTTTATTTAAAAATTTTTAAGGCAGGTCAGATGCACAGTACCAGGTTGCAAACTTCAGTTTAAAACGTGTTGTCCTAGGCTGTCAGCTTCCTGTGGCAGGGGCCACCTCTCACGTAATTTAGATTCCAACAGCATCAACTCTAATGCCTTTCGCATAATGAATCTTTGTGGAAGGAAGGAAAGAAGGAAGGAAGCAAAAAAAGGAAGGAAAAAGGTTGGCTTTCTGACAGCCGATCTTAATTTTCCCCAAGACTGCAGTGACATCTTGTCTTCCTCCAGTTCCCCTGAACTTTTACAGATTGTCTTTCACTCACACATGAATCAAGCATGAATCACAATGCCTGGAATGAGATGTGATGCTTTGCTTCCCCCCACCACCACACCCCAAATACCAACCCCCTAGACCACTCAGAGAATCCCAGGCATGGTCCTCTAGGCCAGGCCACACTGGCTGGGCGGGGCGCTCCCGGGGCACAGCTGCTGCTCTCTCTGCGTGGAGACCGTCACACTCTCTGTACCGCATGACCCACCACAGCTGCCGGGACCAGAGCAGATGACAGCAGCAGCAACACCCACACAGAGAAGAGGAAGCAGAGGCCACGAGGAACCAGAAGCCCTGAGCAAGCTGAGGGCAAGAGGAAGAGGACGTGATGGAGAAACTGGTGGGTAGGGACAGGAGCAGCTGAAGGAGCGGAGAGTTGCTGAGAACCCAGACCAGCCTCTGCTCAGAGGGACACGATTCCCCGTGACGCTGCGATGCATGCCGCCTTGTCTTCCACGCCCCTTGTTACATCCCGGGCTCCGGGAGGTCCAGCTTGTCCCGGGCTCTTCTCTCTGCACGAGGCCTGGCTGCCGTCATGAAATAGCTCGCTCTCACATTCCTGCGTGTTTCTAAAATTCTCAAGCTATGGAAAGATTGCAAGAACCTTTTAGAGAACCCACGTACTCTTTATCTAGATTCACCCATTGTTAACATTTTGCCACATTTCCTTTGTCTCCTTTTTTTCTGGAGCATTTGAGAACAGGATACACATCTCATACCCTTTGCCTCCTAGTATTTCAGTGCATGTTGTCCTAGACGGGGTACTTCTCCCACAACCACAGTCCAGGTAACAAAGTCAGGAAATTTTACACTGATGTCATTATACTTCAGTTTAAAAGTCCCAGTTTCTACATCAGTGTCCTTGGCAGCATTATTTACAAGAGCCAAAAGGCAGAAACAACTCAAACATTCATCAACAGAGGAACGGACAAGCACAATGTGGTATATGTGTACAATGGAATATTATCCGGCCTTAAAAAGGAATGAAATTCTGACTTATATATGCTATAAAATGGATGAAACTTTAGGACATGTTAAATGAAATACACCAATTACAAGAGAAAAAATACTGTGTGATTCCACTGTATGAGGTACCCAGAATAGTCAACTTTGTAGAGACGGAGATAGAATGGTGGCTACCAGGGGCTGGGGAGGGAAAAGCAGGTTGCTGGTGTTTGATGGGTACGGAGCTTCTGTTTGGAAAGATGAAAACATCCTGGAAATGGACAGTGGTGATGGTTGCACAACAGTGTGTATATACTTAAGGCCACTGAACTATGCACCTAAAAATAGTTAAAATGATCAATTTTATGTTGGGCCGATTTTACCACAATTTTTAAGCCTGTGTTCAAATTGCGTGAATGGTCCCAATAATGTCTTTCGTAGCACGTAGCCCTACAGTCTAGGATCATGCATTTCACATGTTGCATTTAATTATTCTGTCTCCTTGTGAGGGATGTAAGGACCCACTCAATCCTGTTTACCTGGACTTCAGCAGTTTTTGCACTGAAAGTTCTGTGCCCTGGGGAACCATTCGGTTTTGGGCAAATAGGGACAGTCGATCACTCTACTCTTTATTCCCCTTTGATCTGTAACAGTTCCTCACCCTTTCTTGGTCTCTCATTGCCATTTTTAAAGGAGCCAGCTCAGTTATTTCATAGAATGCCCCTCAGTTTGATTCTATCTGATGTCGTCTCAGGGTTGGCGTTTCTGGCTGGAATACCACATTAGTGATGGGGCGTCCTTTGGAGCATTGCACGTGGAGGCACAGGGCCCCCTCTGCCCTCCAGGGTATGTTAGTTTTGATCATGGTCAAGGTTTGGTCCAGCGTTACAATCACGTACTTATTGCTTTCCTCCCCACATATCCTCTTCAAGCAAACTTCTATCACTGTATGCTTGTAAGTGCTCCTTGCATCCCGAAAGAACCTAAGCAGGACGTACACATTTCATAGGGAACATCTGATGACATGCTGGCACTTGGCAAAGCGTTTCAGGATCCCATTTCCATTGTCATGACCGAGCAAAATAAACCACTGTATTCCTCACCCCTTTCCTCCTTGACCACCTTCAGGTTTTTGACGAGAAAGGCTTTTCAAAATGCAAATGTTTCTATACAACGTCCTCTTTAAAAAAAATCATCACGTTACTGAAGAAAGAACGCCTTCCTGTTTGAATTCCACGCCTCCATGCGTCTTCTCAGAGTGAAGAGTGTTTGCTGGAGAACACGCAGTGTTTATGCGCAGCAGAGACCTTGGCTCTCTTTTATCGACAGCCCAGCTGACATCAGAGTCCGTTGTGTTTATTAAATGATCAGTTTGAATGAGCACATCTCTTCTATTAATTACCCAACCAGGTAGCCAGTGGACACCCCCAAATCAGTAGCAACCCCCAGAGGTGGGGAAGAGGCGGGTGAGCAAAGGTCTCTGCGCTATTTGAAGAACACGGAAGGCTTCGGATGTTTGGGAGTGCAGTGACCTGAACAGGAGCCGTACCCCTGACTACCGTCCAACATGCCCACAGTCCGTTTGTTTATTACCTTCGCTGCTTGTTTTCTGCTTCTCTCTGCTCGACTGAGGAAAATTTCTATGCAGCCGGATCTCTGCTGTGTTCCCAGCCGTGGTGCCCGCCCCACAGTATGCATTCGATTAAGACTTGTCGAATGAATGAATGAACTTGTTGATAAATGTAATTAACGTACTAATGCCACTGACTTGTACCCCTAAAATTAGTTAAAGCAGTGAATTTTATGTTAGATGTGTTTTGTCACACACACAAAAAAGTTTTAGAAAAGTCTTCCGACATTGCGGCTGTATTTGAGATCTCTCTGCTGCTCTGCTCTCAGTAGCTCTGCCAGTCAGCCCAGACCAGCCCCTCATCCTCAGAGCTGATGGAGGAGCAATCAGTTTGGAAGCTCCTTGACTCAAGGTTTTAGTTTTTTGGGGGGCGGGGGGCGTAATGAAGAATAGCAGCCCTCTTGGTTATAACCTTTCCCACCACACCTCCTCCCCGTGCACCCCCACTCCCGCCAGAGTTGAAAAGCGGAGTCTTCAGATTCTAAAATTAATGATAGAATAATTTGGTTTTCCACATTTCCCCCAGGGAAAGGCAGGGGGGCAGAATTAATCTGTGTGTTGTCCAGGTATTCCTCGGTCAGTCATCTCCGACTGGGTGCCGAAGTACTACAGCAACAGGGAGTTTAGGAACCGCCCCCTCGAAGAGCGGTGCATTCCCAGCAGTTCTCAGGTTTCCCTCGCCAGCGGTGAAAAGTTCCTCCCACCAGCGATGAGTCCAGCGAGGATAGAAGCACCAGTTCCAGCTCAGGGACGGTCTGAGAGAGAGAATGAGCAGGGGGCGATGGTAATCATCTCCACCGGGGGTTTCTGCTTACTAAAGCATTCACTGTTCACAAAATGCTTTGCGATCCACAGATAAATGAACAGACACATGCAAGGCAGAACCTGCAAACAGTAAAATCATTATGGGTCAGAGCAGTTTTTCTCTGCCCTTCCAACTGTCTAGTTTGCTTTTTCAGCATGTGAGCACTCTGGTACACGTTGTGACTCTGACACATGTTTAACGACACCACGCTTTTCATGAGTCGGTCCTGACCTGGAACGGCCTCCGCCCCAGCCCTGACTCTCCTCTGAGGTTTGGGAGCAAGAGAAAAATTTAAAGGGATACTCATTAATGCACACCTTCTAAAAATACACGTGATGCGAGGAATACCTTGGGTGCCCAATTTAAAAAAACATTACACTGAATTTAATGCCTATGTCCATGAGGTAATATAATTGTGGAAATAGTGAAAAAAGAGTTTGTAAAAGGTGGAAGTGATGAGTGCTATTGTTCACAAATTTTCTGCTATTTATGCAAATGTAGATTCAGATGAAGAGGCAACGAACAGATACTGGACACTTACTTTGTACTATTTAAGTGTTTTTACACATTTTATCTCATTTAACTAATACCATATCCACATCGCTCTCCATGGATTAGAAAATTGTCGTACTTCTCCTGAGGGAAACGATTTGGTTCTCAGCTAAGTCATTTTCTCTCCCGTTCGCTCTCTTTTTTGAATTATAGGAACAAGAGCCATTTCTACTTTGCTTTAATCTACTGCTTCTAAGACTCAGAGACATTTTTCAGCCTTTTAATAAATAGAAAAAGCAGGTCTTTGTTGAAAGACTATGAAGTTAATTATATCAAACTCTCAGCCAACATTTTTAATAACTGTATTTCATTATAACTATACATTTTAGTTAGAACGTCACTACTGTTTTTAGTTTAATTGCATGTTTTGCTTCTGAATTGCAATAAAAATGCTGGGTTTGAGCTAAAATTGTCACAAAAGTGTGCAGAAAGTTTGCGGAGGAAGTCAGGATGGGGAACCATTGACCGGGGATAAGGCTCTCAGGAGAGTGGACTATTCAGCTCACCCCCGCCCCCTCATAAGCTCAAGGCACCTTTTCCAACTCCATTTTTAGTAAAAAATTGTCAGTGAGCACAATGGCTATACACAAATTATTCCAGAACGTGACCTTGACATGATGTTAGCAGTATGTCATTGATAATTTTTATTCTAGACAAAATAATTTAGAAAAAAAATTAGGACAACATTTAAAAAGCACCAGACTGAATAACACACATAATACTCAACAACAGAACCCCACTCAATTCGCACGCACTCTCCTAGGGGTAAGGACGGTTCAGCAGCTGCACCCCCACCCCAGCGACCACAAGGAAGAACTGTCGAATTGTTGGGAGTTGTTCAGCAGGGCTTCTGAAGGCGTAAGCGAGGAGGTTAACTTCAGGAAGAGACCGATGATGCTGTACATGTCGACTGTAAGAAATATGAGCTTATCGGAGAACACGGACCCGGAGCATCGGATCTGAATTCCAGGGATCCGTACTAGCACTCATTGTATGACCTTTTGGAAGTTCATTTTTAATCGGTAAAACAAAGATAAAAGTATTACTTGCCCTTTAATGGTGTTATGGTGTTTTGAGAATAAATGATAAGAAAGAATATATTTTAAATCCAAACACTATTAGATAAGTAGTTTATTTTTAAAATCAATGCACAGATACTCATTTGAAAAATCGCAAAAGTAGACGCCTTCAAGTCTTTGCTCAAATATCACTGCTCTGTGAGGCTTTTAGGACACTGGATTCAAATTGGTTGCCAATTGTTGCACAACCTCCCCCACTCTCCCACCCCCCTACCCTCGCTGATACACTCAGACAAACACCAGACATTCCACATCCACAGCACTTCAGGCCATGTGACCCACTCTTTAATGTATTTATTTCTGTATCATCTATATCCTGCCAGAAGAATTTGAACGCCACAAGGTCAAGGACGTTTTCCATTTTGTTCATCATCGTATGCCAGTCCCTGTCCATTATCAACATTCAATAAATATTCATTGAATAAATCAATGAGTGCAAACACGAGTACCATTAACATTAAGTTAGATATGCTTTTTCTAGTATTTTTAAAATGTTAATGCAGTGAGTTTTATTCTTAACGTAAAAGGAAAAAAAGTAGCATGTATTAAATGCCAGGCACCATCTAAGGAGTTTACATATTTTTGTTACTTATTTATTTATTTTTCGGAGAGTGAAGTTTTTATTCACTCTCCAAGAAAGGAGAGGGGCGTGGTATAGAGAGAGACACCAGCCACATACTTTTCATTATTTAATCTGTCAACAACCCTGAGCAACACTACCCCTGATTTACAGATGAGAAAACCCGAGGCTCAAAGTGTAAAGAGATGTGCTCAAGGTCAGGCTCTGGTTAAGTCGACGGAATGCAAGTCCAAGTGCGTGACGCTGACGTTTGTGCAGTTTCCCTGCATCACTGTGCTCTGGAGTTGTCGTATTGCTGTGTCTTTACTCACATCCATCCCTTACCACTTAGCTTTATATTCTTAGTATTTCCTCATGTGTTCACACTTCACTTACTACCTTTTCTTTTTTCTTTCCTTTTTTAAAATTTTTATTTATTTTTATTTTTAGAGAGGGAAGGGAGGGAGAAAGAGAGAGAGAGAAACATCAATGTGCGGTTGCTGGGGACCGTGGCCTGCAACCCAGGCATGTGCCCTGACTGGGAATCGAACCTGCGGTGCTTTGGTTCGCAGCCCACGCTCAATCCACTGAGCTATGCCAGGCAGGGCTTCATTTACTATCTTAATGGCAAACACTCACTATAGACAAGGATCATACTAGAGAGAGCAGAAATACGCATTGGCTGAAGGTGGTAAATATCCACCATGTAAGTGTTTAGTTATGAGCTTTCCTAGCAACCCTATTTAATCCACTCTGTGCTTTGGTCCAGAAGTCCCTCCCTATTCCCGTCCACCTACTCACATTTGTATTCATTGAGTGTCTCAGACTCAGCCCGGCTACTCAGTGTTTTGTTTTTGAGGGGGATTACTTATGAGAAAACATTGGATTGGCTCGCAGATCTGAGGCTGAACAGTTAAGCCTTGGAAAGGACGTGTCAGCTGGACCCTGGTCGCTGGAACTTGCTGGCCATCTCCTGCCTGTGGATCTCAGCCTGTTGGCGTCACCCTCTCCGACCAGCTTCCTCCATGGGAGCAGAAGAAATTGCCTCCTTGGGCGCACACCCTTCCAGCAATCTGACCAAAGACAAAAGGCCCATCTCTCTTCAGCTCAAGCTTGACAAATATTAGTGAAAGGACGGAGACTGACCTGGCTGGGCCTTGTGCCTACCCAGAGACTGACCCGTGTGTCCAGGGGAGTGGCGAACAGTGACCAACTCACGTGGGCCGGGAGCCTTTCCTCACAGCGCTGCGTGATTAGTAGTAGTGGCCCCCACGTGGTTTTAAGGAGCATCTCCCAAAATAATGCCTGTTCTGAACAGACGAAATATTGAATGCCCCCCTATAGACCCAGATCAAACCCTACCTCCTTCCTTAACCACTTCAGGCCTGGCTCATTCACGATGAAGAAGGATTCATGGGGCAGCTGGCATGTGGTAGACACTGCTGGGTTCTGGAGATAACCTTATTCATTGAGATCAGTCAGCAAGTGCTGGTTCAGAGCCCCCTCTGCCAGGCACCTTGCTGTGTTGCTGGGGACACAACAGTGCGGAAGACAGAGAGGTGTGTCTGTCCTCTAGAACTTATATCCTATGGGCATGACCATGGATACCCAAGTAGATAACCGAAACAGCCATAGGTTGTGAGAAGAAATAAAGAGGGTGCCATCATAACCGGATAATGAGGGTGGGTGTGAGGAAGGGTGTTCCCTCTGAAGAGCTAATAATATAAAACTCACCCAACCCCCTGTGTCTTCTTTATGAATTTCTCACAGGCCTCAGCATAGAGGCTGAGCAGGTGCAGATTTGCCTAATTGAAAGGGAAACTAGGAAATGGAATGTCTAGCTTAGCGTAAAAATAAAGAACATTTTCTGAGAATTGAGACCTGCTGGTTAAACGAGGTCATGCTCCCTCACAAGTTTTGGGGCAAAAACACATCATGGAACAGTCATGAAGGAAAAATGTGTGACCATAGGAACCACACAGCTCACAGGGCTTCAGCTTGGGAAATAACAATCAGATGTGTCATTGCTGCCCAGCTCATTCAGGAACAAATCCACAACAGCAGGGGGAAAATGACGGCTGTTTTGCAGCTCACTTACCTAAGCACGGAAGAACTTAGGGGCTTCTCTGGAAATCCAATGGGCATGTGTATTTCTTTGCAATGTCCTCTGCCCCTGTGTACATGTGTTTGTTTCTAGGGGCAACAACACTGGGTTCCGGACCCAGATCCAATGTGTTGTGCGGTGCCCCCACATTAAAAACAATGCTCGGACACTCACAGGGCATATGAGAGTTCAACTCCATTCTGGCACTATCTCCCTGGAGGGAGCATCAGCTTGCACAGGGTAGGAGCTCAGTCCTGCAAGACTGCCCCCTGCACCCCCGCACCCTCGCAGCCCCACACACAGCCACAGCCCACTCTTCCCTGTGTAAGACTGACTACAGACTGGAGGTCCCAAGAGCCCCTCTGACTCCCAGTGCCAACCTCAAGTTCCTTTCAAATCTTCAGAGGCACCTACCTTGCTCTTTTTATGTCTGCTCTTCTGCAAGCCAAGAACCCCTATTCCTTTGGGATTGGGAGGAATGCCTCTCACGTGACGGAAGTGTTTCTTTGTTGTCACCTCACATGATGGAAGTGTCTCTCTGTTGTTATCTCTGCGGCATCCATTGCTCTCTTTTCCCAGCAATCCTAATGTCCAAGTGGGACCCCATGTGGTTCTGGAGAAGCTGACCCCTGCTCCAAGTGTAAATACGTGACCAGGGCTAGTACTCTGCTCTCCCGGCCACTGCAATGACGTGAGGTGTGGGTACTTGATGTCAGCCTGTCCAATCAGAGTAAATCTCAGGACTTCAGCCCGTTGGTTCTAAGGTGCGGGATGGGTTGAGGATGCTTGGAAACTTGGGCTGTAAAAAGAAGAGCCTTCCTGAAAATGGCACTACTATCCAAAAAGCTGGGAGAGAGAGGAGAGAAAATCTGAGTCCCGCTGGCCTCGTGTAAACCCCCAGACACGCCTTGTCGGAAGGCAGTTCTTCAGAATTATGTGGTTTCAGTTACATGAGCCAATAAGATCTTTTTTTTTTTTTTTTGCTTAGCCCAGTTCTGTAACTCGTGACTAAAAATATCCCAACTGACACGTGTGAGACGGCTCTTTCCCGTGGCTGCCTTCCTGTGGACACACTCCAGGGTGCCAGTGGCTCCCCTCCCAGATCCCCAGAGCAAACCCTGCTGCCCATTGCCAGCCACGGAGGCCTCTTGCGAGCCTCAGCAGCCATGTGGTGTTATGTCTGAACCTGAGACCGAGTTAGGACTCTGAGCGTCTCCGTAAACGCTACATTGTCCCTTAGGTGTTGGCGCTTGACTCCTAAGTCACCCAGCTCCAGGGCCCATCCATGCCGGGCGTCGCTGTGCTGTCTCTACAGCCTCTGGAGCGCTGTGTGATTCAGTGCCACACACCTGTCTGTCGCTACATCCTCACGCGCTGCACCGATCACATCATATCCTATTGGACGCCATCCTCTGTGGACCTGATTTCTTATCATGCTGTGTTTCTGAAATATCATTCTTTAAAAATTACAAGTATGTGTGTATACATGTAATCTATACACACATATGCGTATACACACATATATAATTTTTAAAGAAAAAATAGTATATATACACCTACATATATGTATGCATGTGTATAAAATCCTTACTATTGCCTTCATACAAACAAATACATGAGCAAAGCCCTGCTCGTATGGGCTGTTGGCCAGGACAGAACCTTTGTTATGTTCAACTAGACAGCACGATGATGGCTATTAAAACAGGATCCTGCCTATACTTAATCCTTCTCCAAAAAAGGAAATATTTAGTTTCAGGGAGGTATCTAGGAGTTACAGTGAGAAACACTAGAAAAGAATGAGGGACGTGCACCCTGTTAGAAAGCCATGCCAGCGCCGGCGGCAGCTGCTCCTTCCCGGGGCTCAGCACGCACAGCCCTGGCCGCACTGCCTGGGTCCCCACAGAGGCCCGGGGAGGGCCGCATTCTACCCAGCTGCTCAGACCTTTAGCAAACCGCTGTCATTTCAAAAAGATTCTCTTATTGTCTTTTTAAAAATCGAATGGTTCTTTAAACAATAGATTAAAAATTCACACAATTCCCAAGCCTACTTGGACAGAAGATTACACAATGAAAAGTCCCTCCTACGCCTTAAACCCAACACTTGGTTCTCCTCCTGGGAGACAACGTTCCCTTCCTTAGTCATCCTTCCAGAGATACTTGATTATCATTTCCTGACTGTCGTGTGTTTGCCCCGGAGACGTGTAGTTGGAACATTTTATCTTGTTCTGCCACACTTCCTGGTTCCTGTCCCTTCTTAGGGAGGACAAGGCCGGCCTCCCTTGAGGACTCTCTTTCACGGGCCAGTTTGACATTGGGTGACATTGGGTGACATTGGTTTTCTCTTCCATGCCACTCCAGTTCTTTGCTCGAGCTAGGAATACGTCTGTACGTGACAGCTGGTGGGCCCAGTCACCTTCCAAAGGGTGATGGATGGGACCAGGAGGAGCGACCGTTCCCTAATATCATTAACTGCAAGATTTTTGCAAGCTCAAAATTCTCAGAACTGACAGTTGCCTCCAACTGTTACCAGCTGTTACTTTGGCCGAGGTAGGGGATCTGCCCCCGCTTCGGCAGATGATCTGGGACAGTGGCTGGCTCACTGTGCATCTTCCTGTGCAGCCTCTGTGACCCTTGGTTCTGAATTTCATGGGCCTAAAAATAATATCCTGAACGGCATCTATCACCAGGCTGTGCTGTGACAAGGCATTGCAAATGGCACGACAGTGGGGTGCCACCTTTCTGTCTTCTGAAACTCAGTTTTGTTGGTGCTCAGAGGTGGCAGGTTCTCAGGACCCAGCTACACAAATCAAACTCCCAAGAGGCTGATGTCTAATCAGATTAGCAACCTCTCTGTTTTCGATGGGAAATGTATTCTCCAGAACCAGAAGGCTGCTATGTGTAGGCACCATGTCCCCTGCAGAAACTTTTTTATCCAAGAATTTGATGAGAATGGAATCACAAAAGATATCATGTCCTAGCCCTGATGCACATAGGATAAGGAGGACAATTCCTGCTTCATGAGAGAGAGTCCTAGAACCCAGTGTCTCGTATCCGGTTCATTTATTCATTCAACAAACATTTTTCAAGCCTGCCAGCAGGTTTGCTAAAGCTATTAAAAAGGAAGTTTTCTGGCTCCTCTCAAGACTGTGGGAAGGGCCTTCATAATACCTTTACACATTCATATGCTTTTGTAAAGTTTGCAAAAATAGGTACTTTATTTTATAGGTGTTTAAAATGGAATCAGTTAAGACTTCATCTCTCTGCGTCACCTCAGCCATACTCCCTCTTGAGCTGGGTGGCAGTGGAGTCGTCACAGGCACTTTGTGAATCCAGCGAAGGGGAAGCTGACTGAGGGATGTATCTTATGTGGGGTTAGTAGCTCGTAATCACTTCTGTAAACAGTGAAGTCTTTGCTGGCTTTCCTACATCAGAGCAGCTTTGGGAGTGTTCCCGCAGTCCACTGAGCCTGCTCGCCCAGCGATGAGATGGGAGAGGCCTATTGCATCGAAAGTACGTGGCAAAAGAAACCTTGCAGGCAAGAAGGAGCTGGAAAGAAGTATTCCAAGTCATGAAAGGCAAGGACCTCCATCCAAGACTGCTCTATCCAGCAAAGCTTTCATTTAGCATGGAAGGGCAGATAAAGTGCTTCTCAGATAAGGTCAAGTTAAAGGAGTTCATCATCTCCAAGCCCTTATTTTATGAAATATTAAAGGGACTTATCTAAGAAAAAGAAGATAAAAAACATAAATAGTAAAATGACAGCAAACTAACAATTATACCTAAAATAAAACAAAAACAAACTAAACGAACAGCTAGAACAGAAACAGAACCACAGAAACAGAGATCACATGGAGGGTTAGCAACAGGGGAGTGGGAGGAGGAGAGAGGGGGAAAAGGTACAGAGAATAAGTAGCATAGATGGTAGGTAGAAAATAGGGGGAGGGCAGGAACAGTATGGGAAATGTAGAAGCTAAAGAACTTATGACACATGGACATGAACTAAAGGGGGAAAATGTGGGTGGGAGGGGGTGTGCAGAGTGGAGGGGAATGAAGGGGGGTAATGGTATATGTAATATGGCATATGATTATATAATAGCATAATCAATAAAATATCTATATTTTTTTAAAAGTACGTGGGGGTTGGAAAAGAACGAAGGATTGAAATATTCAGTCAGAAGCACATTCATGGAAATGTCTTCATCTTCATGCATATGAAATTCTAACTAGAAAATTCAGTTATCTTTCATGCCTAATGAAAGTTTTTCCCATCTGGAATATAATGAATTATGCAGTGCATTCAGTGATAAACATGTCACACATTTTTTGCCCTTCTTGGTGGAAATAGGCCC
Source organism: Tonatia bakeri (assembly GCA_004024845.1). NCBI lineage: Eukaryota > Metazoa > Chordata > Mammalia > Chiroptera > Phyllostomidae > Tonatia > Tonatia bakeri. The sequence goes on from PVIA01008304.1 coordinate 29,451, forward strand.
AAATGGAACACATCAGAACCTGTATGGGTATGGTAGTGTTTATAAACTATGAATACATCTGTGTAGGAATTTGAATACTCGGTACATCCCAGTTAGCAATATTAAAGAAAAATTTGTTGATCAAGCCAGAAGAACGAATTTTCTTCCTATGCTCTCTATATAAAATGATAAGCCAAAATTGTTCCTATAGAAATTATCCAAATTTTAAAATGCAAGAAAAATAGAATTATAGAAGTATTTTAGGCAGTTAATTTAGAAAGATGTCATATTTTTAATCAAGATTTTGTGTGTGCGGTATCTGTCAGCTTTAAAAGTTGACCTCCTGAGATCATCCAGATTCAATGCGGGTATTTTTGAGCACTTGACAAAGTCTTTATACTAAATACTGAGTACATTGAAAAGAATAATATGTTAATATATAATATGTATCATATATAGATGTATATACATGTGTGTTGTGTATAAATATATACATATATGGATGCATATCAAGTACATATTATATACACAGATACATATCAAGTATTCAAACTTGAAGTTTTAAAACAATTTTTTTACTATTTATTTATTTAAAATACGGACTGCTTCATGAATTTGCCTGTCACTTGTGCAGGGGCCATGCTCATCTTCTCTGTATTGTTCTGGTTTTGGTCTGGTGCTGCCAAAGTGAGCACGCCAGCTTCTCTGGAACCAGTTACCCTGTGACCTCCTCTCTACACGATGCCCTCCCCTTCCCCCCGGAGATAAGCAGTGTCCCGAATGATGTGAACAGAATTCTTTGTTTTCCTTAATAGTTTTATCACATGTGTGTATTATCCCTAAACACTATAATGGTTAGTTTTGCATATGTCTGATCTTTATACAAATGGAATCACACACTAGGTGTGACCTGCTCCTTTGCTAAACGTTATGTTTCTAAGATCTATTCGTATTTTTGCAATTCATTGATTTGCACCACCGTATGCTATTTCATTATTTGATATACGTCGCTATTTATTTATCCATTTACTATTGGTAAATGTCGAGGCTTCTTCCTGATTTTGGCTTTTGAAAGTCATGTTACACTGATCACTTTGTGTCCCTGGTAGCGCGTGTGTCTCTCTAAGGTGTTAACTAGCATGGAATTGCTGGGTTTTGGGCTTTGTATCTCTTCACTTTGATTAGATAATTCTAATAGTCTTCAAAAATTATTGTACCAATTCACATGCCTATCAATTGCATTTGAGAGTTCCTTCCCATTGCTCCATATACTTGTCAGCACTTGGTGTTGTCTTGTCAGCTTATGATCTTAATTTGCATCTTCCTGATTACTAATGAGTTTGAGCCTCCTTTCATATGTTTTCCTGATTTTTCTGTTGAGCTATGTGTTTCTTATTTGCTTTGAAAGAATTATTTCATATCTAATTATAACTTGTTTGCCAGTTATAGTTTATAGATATCTTCTCCAAGTTTGTGGTTTGTCTTTAGTGACCAGGTTTTATTTTAAGGCTGTTAAATATATTAATCTTTTTCTTTTGGGATTTTTTTTATCTTGTTCAAGAAATCATTCCTTACCCTGAGATCATAAAAATATTCTTCTGTATTGTTTTCTAAAAGTTTTATAGTTTTGCCTTATACCCTTATGCATTTAGTCCACTTGAAATTGATTTAGATGGCACGATATATGATGGAGATCCAAATTAATTGTTTCTCTGAGGATAACCCATTGTCCCAGCACCACTTGCTGATCCTCTCCCTACGGCCTGTGCTGACAGTACAGACCTAATTCAAGTTTTCACGTCGCTGGGGTCTGTTACAGGTTTTTTATTCTGTTTTATTGCTCACTTGGCTATTCCTGAGCTAACACCACACTCTTAATTACCACAGCTTATGTTAAGTCTCAGTATCTTGCAGGGGGGTCCAACCTGCCCCCCACAGGCCGCATGCAGCCCAGGATGGCTGTGAATGCGGCCCAACACAAAATCATAAATTTACCTAAAGCATTATGAGATTTTTTTTGTGATTGCATGTTGCAATGTATTTAATGTGTGGCCCAAGCCAACCCTTCTTCTTCCAGGGTGGCCCAGAGATGCCAAAAGTTTGGACGCCCTGTTTCAGAAATGAGAGATGACTCCTCTGCGGCCCACCTTCAACCTTGCTCTCTCCCAGCTATTCTTGGCATCCTGTTCCACACATGTGTTTTAAACTAGCTCATCAAATCCCAAAAACGGAAAACAAAACCTCTGTTGTGACTTGGATTAAAACTGCCTTGAATTTATAGAACAGTTTGGGTAGAACGTGTCTGCCTACGAAACTGAGACCTGCAAAATGATATGGTCTCCATTTCCATTTCAATAAACTTAAAAACACATTTCTTTGATATGTCTCGCACTTCTTCTGTTACATTCATTCCCGTAAGAAATAACAATATAATGTGCCGTTGCTGTCCAACTGGCTCAAAAGCAAACCCACAACAGAAGTGGGGGCTGGCAGTAAGGGCGGCTTGTAGTTCACACACCTAAGCACCAAAGACGTACTGCGTCCTGCTTTGTTTTATACTTTCCTGTTCTGGTTTTCTGTCTTTTCTTGCCTTCTTTTGGACTGACTGAATACATTTTTTTCATTCCATTTGCCTTTCCCCATAAGAGTTTGGAAATCATACTCTCTATTCCCACCTTTCTCACGGCTACACGATAAAGTTTGGCCTGAATAAGTATTGGCTTGTAAGTGAAGGTATCTAACATTTATCGATACCTTCGCTTTTCTCTCAAAACAAGCATCTCTGAACATTCTAGATGTCATCACTTTTTTTACTTAAATGCTGTTGTTGCAGATGTGTTTTTATTCCGTATTGATTTTTACCTAAACAAGCATCGTTGTTTTATATAGTTTAGATTTGTTTATGTTTACTCACATACTTACCGCTTTTTTTCTCCTCCTCTCCTCTTGCATCTCCGAGTTTCCGTTGTGGATTATGTTACTTCTACCGGAAGTATATTCTTTTTTTGTTTTTCAAAGTATATTCTTTCTTTATTTATTTGTTTTAGAATTTCCTTCAGTTAATTGGCAAACTCTCCCAATTCTTCAAAGATACTTTTTTGCTGGCTCTACAATTGTAGTTTGGTTATTTTCTCTCAACCCATTAAAGATAAGATTTTACCACTTTCTGGCATCTGCTTTGACTGGTAAGTCATTCCTTTGAAGATAACGGTTTTCTTTTTTCCTCTCCATCTTCTAAGATCTGTTTCATTGTGCTGTTCTGCAGTCACACGATATGTGTAAGTATGATTTTTTAAACTTTATTTATCTGGCTTAGGATTCGTAAAAACTCACACCGAGATATTACCACAGACTGAAATTGGAAAGATAGTTGGGGATCAGATTACACAAGGTTTTGAAAGTCATTACTAAGGAGTAAGGATTTGCTTTTGTAGAGCAGTGATCTTAAAACTTTGTATCTGTGAACATTATACAAGAGCTTTGAAAAATATGTTTCTTTGCACATATTTAAATTGACATGAACAATTTTCATCATAAGGTTAAATATGTTTGTCTTTTGCTAATAAGAAACAGAATATGCTCAGTATTTTAGAAATTAAGGTGAGGATTAGCTAAAACTGAGACACACTTTATGCTATGCTTTGAATACATTGTATTTGCTAGATATTTGGGTGTGATTATATACTACTTGAAATACATTTGTATGCTTATTGAATAGAGCACATCAATTTTAAAATACATTACATATTTTTATTCATCAGTTTTATCAGGCATATCTTACAATTTTTATATTTTAAAACATTACAGTTTCATTTAAAAGAATAAGAATTACTTACCTACGCTGCTGCAGATGTTCTGAATTTAGGCCACCCCAACATAAGGTCAACACTGTTCTGACTTCAAGCTTCACTCTTTTTTTTTTAATTTTTTTTAATTTTATTTATTTATTTTTTAGAGAGGGAAGGGAGGGAGAAAGAGAGAGAGAGAGAGAGAAACATCAGTGTGCGGTTGCTGGGGGACATGGCCTGCAACCCAGGCATGTGCCCTGACTGGGAATCGAACCCGTGATGCCTGGTTCGCAGCCCGCACTCAATCCACTGAGCTACACCAGCCAGGGCCAAGCTTCACTCTTAACAGACGTGTGCGTGCAGGGCACGGAAAGGCAGGAAGACCCGGGGAGCTCTGCTGAACCGTGAAGGAGGCGTCCCGGAAACCAGTTGTCACTCCAGGCGGTGCAATCAGGGACACATTCTCCAGTGCCATCCTCACCGTGGGTCTGGCGTCGGTGTGTGAGGTTATCCATCTTTGTCTCTCCCGGCCCCCCGTCTGTGCGCGAACGGACATGGGTGTCCCACATTTACGTTTTGGAAATGCATTTGTGCAGACACAGGAAGTTTTGCCACCAACAAGTATCTGCTTCAAAGGGAGAAGAAGTGACGACCTTCTTCTTGGGGCAAAAATAATTGGCTGTGAAGAGGTCCACTCACAACCCCAGTGTTTCGTTTGCGGGTAGATGCCCTCATGGGCAGTTCCTTCTCTGTTCATTAAACAGAAAATGGGCACGAGGCAAGACAAAGAGTTTTTTTCATAAGAACATGTAATGCTTACATTATTGCAATATTATGAAGTTAGAATTACTATTAGTTATTTCTACTTTTTTATCCAAAAAGAGAGAGAGATGGGCAAAATGTCATGGCAACTTTGGATCTACAGGGAAGAATTTTTGGCAAAAACCTTGTAAAATATATGCAAGGTTGAATACATATTTTATGGTTAATGTTAACTATCATCAGTTATAGGTTTATACTTAATATACTAACCATTGAGTATTAGAGGAGATATAGGATCACTGGTGATAAGAGCATAACTCAAGAATCAGCCCTGGATGGTGTGTCTCAGTGGATTGAGTGCCAGCCTGCAAACCAAAGGGTCGGCTCCCAGCCTAGGGCACATGCCTGGTTTGCGAGTCAGGTCCCCAGTGGGGGTCGTTCAAGAGACAACTACACGTTGATGTCTCTCTCTCCCTCTCTCCCTCTCTTCCCATCTCTAAAAATAAATAAAATCTTAAAAAAAAAAAAAGAATCAGACTGCCTGGGTTCAAATTCCCATTTTACCCCTAATTAGCTCTGGGAACTTAGGTAATTTTCCAGACCTCCTTATATCTCGGTCTGCTCATCGGAAGTAGAGGGACAAAATAGCCTTCACCTCAGAGGATCGTTTTGGGGATGAAACAAGTGCCCTGGGGTCCGCCCCTGTAACGTGTCTCTTTCTCACGGGAAGGTCATAGGTTCGACGCCTCACACGTGAACAGTGTTTAGTGCAGGGCCTGCCTCATCGGGCGACGTCCACACGGGTGTTTAATTCAGCAAGGGAGGACATAATTCTGCCTTGACAATGCAAAATGAAATGCTTATTTTACTTCCACGCACCATATTACAGCTGGGAATGTGGGCATTAACATACTGCACTGAAAGGGAAACAGGCGAGGCATTAACTTTGGAGAGAAAATTCCCTCGACACCCTCGCATTTCATTCATGAATCACCGAGTGAATGTAGTGGAAAAGGAGGGTAAGTGTATGTAAAGACTTAAACGATCTTCTCATGTTTAAGGGGAGCGCATCCTGATTTTACTTCTCTCTTCAACTCTGTTATGGAAATGTAGTGGTAACATGATTTCCCCATTGCATATTGAGTTAGTTCTCTACTTTAGCTCTAATTTGTTGAGGTAAACATGTTATGGCAAGACACTAAATTACCTAAATCTAATGCTTTTTTAATCATGCAATCATGATCAGGTTACATGTTCTAGCTTCTAAATGGCATTAAACTGGGTTTATATAGCATTAAAGCATCCAGATAAAAAATAAAGGGGGCCACTCAGTTATCCATATTTTTCATAAAACACCAAAATAAATATTTAGACACATCTATAGGATTGTCTGAAATTTCTACTTTCTACCTAGACATTTATCATAATCTTAAAGACATACACTAAGTCAAAATACACTAAAGCTAGTTCTGTGTTATTGATCATCCAATGGAAACTGTTTTTTGTCTTTTTGATTTCCCTAATTTTCAAGCTAGAGATAACATTGCCGTGGGCGGGTGTGGTTTTTATCGCCCAGAGCCACCCTAAATCTGGAGACCTGTCCCTTTGTACTTTACTAGAGAGCTTGGTGGGGTTGTCAATCACGGTAACCCTGCTAGCTGCTCTCTGCCTATCATAGTGACCAGCCAATAAGGTAGGCCTGCTTATCAAAGCAGTCCTGCTCCCCAGGTCAGGTGGTTGGTCAGGGGTGGGTGCACAACCCAAGCTGAACCAATCAAAGTCCTTCCCTGGGTCTTTTCAGACAGCGAGGGAGTGGAAGCCTGTTACATGTCTAGACTGCAAGGCTGGAAGGAGGTGCATCTGGACCTCTACTTCTCATCTGTAGAAGTGGATGAGGTCTACACTCCAACAGAAGGAGATCTGGGAAGTGGAAGCAGGGAACCCGACTGTATCGCTGGGTCTCCTAGATTTAGTTCAGGCATTAAATTGTGTCCTCACACCTCCACACATGTCGGTGTTCTTTCTTTTTATTGAATGTATTGGGGTGACATTGGCTAATAAAATTATATAGGTTTCAGGTGTACGATTCTATAATACATCATCTATACACTGTACTGTGTGTTCACCACCCCAAGTCAAGTCTCCTTCCATGACCCTTCACCCCCTTCTCCCCTCTTCTACCTCCCTTGACCCCCCTGCCCTCTGGTAATCACCATTCTGTTGTCTGTGTCCATGAGTTTTTGTTGTTACTGTTGTTGTTTTGGCTTAATCCCTTCACCTTTTCACCCAGCTCTGCAACCCTGACAGCTGTCAGTCTGTTCTCTATGGGTCTGTTTCTATGTTGTTAGTTTATTTTGTCCATTTGATTCCATATGTGAGTGAAATCATTTGGTACTTGTCTTTCTCTGACTGGCTTATTTCACTGAGCATAATGCTCTCCAGGTCCATCCATGCCATTGTGAAGGGTAAGATTACCCTCTTTTTTATAACAGGGTAGTATTCCATGGTGTAAATGTACCACGGCTTGTTTATCCACTCATCTACTGATGGGCACTTGGGCTGCTTCCAAATCTTGGCTGTTGTGAGTAATGCTGCAATGAACAATGGGTTGCATATTTTCTTTCGAATTAGCATTTTTGGATTCATAGGTTGTATTCTCAGAAGTGGAATCACTGGGTCGTAAAGCAGTTCTATTTTTAATGTTTTAAGATAGCTCCAAACTGTTTTCCACAGTGGCTGCCCCAGTCTGCATCCCCCCCCCCCACAATGGATGACAGCTCCCTTTTCTCCACACCCTCGCCAACATTGTCCTTTTGATGACAGCCATTCTGACAGGTGCGAGGTGATATCTCACTGCGGCTTTAATTCACATCTCTCTGATGATTAGTGATGCTGAGTATCTTTTTATACATCTATTAGCCACCCTTGTGTCCTCTTTGGAGAAGTGTCTATTCAGGTCCTTTGACCGTTTTTAAATTGGATTGTTTGTTTTTTTGGTGTTGAGTTTTATAAGTTGTTTATGAATTTGGGATATTAACCCCTTATCATGTGTATCATTGGCAAATGCGTTTTTCCATTCAGTGGGTTGTCTTTTCATTTCGTTAATGGTTTCCGTTGCCGTGTGTGCATATTCTAATGATCATGTGAGTTGGGTTGTTGGCCCTTGCAGCTGAAGGAGTCCTGATAAGTGTGGACACTGATGTATTCCTACATGCAACCGTGAAAGTGAATACATTACAATGAAGTACATTAAAAAGCATGATCCAGTGTCACTTGGACCCAGGCAGTGTAACAAAGCAGTTGGGAGTCTGGGCTCTGGAGTCACACAGCGTGCTTGCCCACAGACTAAACGTGACTTGGGGCTGAGAAGGGCTGCCCCTCTGAAGGGACATGTGCTCTCCAGTCGTCACAGAGAGGGCCTCAGTCACCATGGACTAGGGCTGATTGCCGTTTATCATCGCACGGACACTATCATCTTTCTTAAACGTGCATCGTGAGAAACGTCAGCCATGTCTTTTCTCTCTGGCTCCCTCAGCTCTAGAAAGAGAAAGGTAGAATGGGAAACCCACGAAAAGCAGGAGCGAGCTTTTCTTCTGTGGATGGGAAGAATGTTCTTCCAGGCTGTGCTTTGGAGGAAAGAATGCAATCCAAGCCACCACTGTGAGTCCACCATTTTACTCATGTTCATCGCCCCCTCGGGCACTTGCCACCCTGGCTTGACGACTGCCTGTGGTATTCCCCAACGCTGCTTTCGTAGTTTCACCTGTCTGTCATGCTGCCTGAAAAGTGGAGGTTTGCTTGGGTCAAGAAGTATCCCATACCAAGGACACAAACGCCCTGGGAAGGTCAGCGGGAGAGCCCAGGCTTCGATGGGTTCGAAGGCCAGCTCCGTCACTGACTGTGGCACAGTGACCTTGGACAAGTTATGTAACCTCTCTGTGCCTCAGTTTCCTCATTTGTGGAATGCAGATGATGATAGCAGTTCCCAGGATCACTGATCCCCAGGATCACTGAGGACCTAACGATTTCATTCATGCTTGGAAGAGAGAGTCAGGCCCACAGGAAAGCATTATGTAAGTGTCAGCTCTTGTTATGCTTAGGCGTTCACACATCATTTCAATCAGATTTTCTTCTCCCTAATCTGCCTGAGAACTGCTTTGCTGAGGGAGTGGAAGTTTGGTGGGAGGACAGGTGGGAATTCAGGGACCAGAGGAGTTGCAGATCAGGGCTGTGGATGGGAATAGAGAGGCTAAAGAAAGTTAGGGACTGTGCAGAGGGAAGTAGGCCTGGATGAGATGCTCCAGCTGGAGTCTTTGGGCCCCTAGAACAAAGGATATTAGAAGCTGGAGGAGAGGGAAAAGAAAGCAAGAGGGGTGCCAAAGTAAACAGCACACATTTCAAAGCCTTGTCTGGTGTAGACTTGTATCCAGAGAAAGGAAGGAATTCTTTTTGCTCCCCCTGACTCTTGGACTGCTATCATAATGTAACTACTAATGAATGAAAGAGCGTGCTGTGGACAAACCTGAGGTCCTAACCATTCTTTACACTGTTGTGACAGGAAATATTTTCTGAGTTCAAATAACAGGCTTCAGTGATCTTTTGGAACAGGATCCATTCGTGCGCTGGGGCCTGCCTGTTTCCTGGGGTGGGTGGCGGGGGTGGGATGCAGCTGGGCAGGGCAGATAGAGAGCCAGTGTTTCGTAATAGAAGAACTGGGGCTCACAGAGGTTGACTTATCCGACCAGTAACACAGTGGGAACTAGAGCCCCCCGCCCACCCCACCATCTCCAGGGCTCCCCATTTCTAGCAGAGGCCGCATGACCACCCACCCTTCTTTTTTGAGGAGGTAGAAGAGGGAAAGGAAATGGGGAGAGCCCCAGGTCTCCTCCAAATCCAAGATCCTGTTAGCCTACACTGCCTAATTTTACAAACCATTGTTTACCAAAAGGCATGCCTCTAATAAGTGTTTTTAGATTAATCCAGGTGTTCAGAAAGCTACCATAATATTTTCTGTCTAGGAGGCACTGAATAGAGTGGTTAAGACCATGCACCTGGGGCAAGACTGCCTCAGATCAAGTCCTACCGCTGCCACTTCCTAGTGTGTGACCTTGAACTAGCTGCTTATGTTTAGTGCCCACCCCGCAGGACTGTCATGAGGGTTAGACGACTCCATGCATATTGAGAGCTGAGGAAGCACCCGGTGAATGTTAGTAAATAGTGTGTGCAGAGAATACTACGTGAATGGTGTGATGAGAGTGAAGGTGGGGCCCCCTTTCCAGGAACTTAGAAACTAGCCGGGAAGAGAAAGCATCCGCTTATGATATATCTTAAAAGAATGGGCACAATACGAACACATCTCCTTTCATCGAGGCATCTACTGTTGTATGATTAATAAAAACTGAGTAAATAAGAATTAAGGAAAGAAAAGGGAAAGTGAGCCATGACCTGAATGTTGAAAGACTTGCTGGTTTCCTCCCACAAACAGGCTAATTAATTCAAGGTCTTTGGAAAAGTGTCTTGTCTGCTATCGATATTGTTCATCTTGAGTCATTACATGTTTAATGAAAACCTTCTCTGTGCAGGAAACTTTGTTTTTTCCCTGGGATGGTGGTGATGAAGGACCACAGAATCCAAGGAGCTCTTAACCTCAAGGAGCGGCGGGTCTGCTCTATGACGTCATATACTGACAAAACGCAAGGCAGAAAGCACGCCGGAAAAGGCATCACCAGTCGGCAACACAATGGTTTCCAGAAATTCTATTAATCGTATTTTTAAAAATGGGTTAGTCCTCGGTGCACAGAGGAGCCCACGGCACCTAACTGACACGAGAGAGATCTCTTTCCTTCTGGAAAGGCCTCCAAGGGCACGACAGGTACCGGAACTAGTCCTCCCAGGCTCCGCAGGATGAGAGATGTAACCAGGCTCCCCACCAAATGGTGGGCACCCCACCAAATGGACATGAGATGGACCAGAACGAGGTTTAGTGCATCTCCGAGCGAGACGGCGGGGCTGGTCGTGTGTGCAGCCTGACTCTCCTCTCTCCACCCTGCCCCCCCCCCCCCCCCCCCCCCCCCCCCCCCCCCCCCCCCCCCCCGCACGACTCCCGCTGGGTAGATTCATTCTGGGGACAAATTACAGATCAGGAGAGTGATCGGTTGAGTCAGAGAGATTGACATTTTCCACTCTGAGACGATTTCTGCTTTAACTACACTTTTGCATCTGGACAATTACTTTTCTAGACTCTTCTTTTTATATACTTTTTATTATAACACATTCCTTTTTCGTTTGAGCAAAACTTTAAGCGCGTTACACTCGCTAAGTGTATAGCTCAGTTCACACTGGCTGCGTTTCCAAGGCTTCGTCCTGATGACCCTGAGGGAGGAAGATGAGTTTCTGATCCGCGTGTTCTGAATCTCGCTGCAGGACGGACGGGTTGTGTCGGAAAGGCGTCCGTTGAAAACAAAAGCTAGCATAATAGTTGAACTATTTCTTTACCTGCGGATTTCATCTTCTTCCTGACTTTTTGTCCCCTCATCTCTTGTCCTAAGTCTTGAACACTAATTTAGACCTGACCTCTGTTTGCCTGACTGTGTGACAAATGTTACATAGTTAATGAAATAGACATCTCAGTCCCTGGCGTCTCTAGCTCCCAAACTTTCCCCCGCTCTGCAAAATCAGCTGGGTTTTTGTTGTTGTTGTTGTTTGTTTGTTTTTGCCTTTTCCCTCTACCAGCAGTTAATTTCATTTTCTTCTGCTTAGTTAAATCTATTTATCCTTTTTTACAACTTCCAACTTTTTAAATTTGTTACCCTCTCCTCTTTTATTCTTTTTGTCCTTCATCGTAGTTCTAGGAGAGTTTCAAGAGGTAACAGATATAAACTCGTATACTCAATTCACCAAGTTTAGAAGGTGGTCAAAAAGTTTGTTTCTGATCTATCAGAAGCCCTGCCTCTCCGGTGGTTATATTTCAGGATTAATAATATTGTTAGGAAAGAACCATACTGAAAACGAGTCTTTGAAAGTATTCACAGATAACTCAGCCCCAAAGCCCATTAGTTCCAGTGTGTAGGTGGTTATGTTTATCGTTCAGGATATATCAGTAAATTTAACATGATCTTTTGAAAAGTGACTCACATAGGCTGTTTTTATTTTTGAAGTCATGTTTTTTTGACTGGGGTCACCATTTGAAACTCACTTAAACTTTCTCAAGCAGAATACTCTCAATAACTACTGTGTTAAAAATATTGTGGCTTTCAAGATAAATATAATTGCCGGTGTCTAACAGTGAGTTTCAAATCCGTACGCACAGGATTAAGTCATAATTAAGAAAGCCTCTCTTGCTGAGCGAAGTCTCAGTTAAATACAGTAAAACATTACATGCAACGTCTTGGTTGATCTAACAGAAGTACTTTAAAATGCTTAGGGTACTAATTTCCAGAAGGAATGAGAATATTTCTTTCTGTAATGTGAAGCCACAGATAGGATTGCACCTCTCCAGGGGAATGGACTCGTGTGTAGGCATACGCTTCTCCCCTCTGTAATGCGATAACCAACTTCATCACCGCGCAGCTACCGTAGTCGTGATCTCCTGCAATATATTTTTTAATACACTGAACAAAAGGAGGAATTGGACCTAATGCCATTTTTCCCAGTTCTTTTTTCCATTATTCTAAAATTATTTAGATTTTTGAAAGCACTTTTACCCTGGAACTCTTGAGTAAGCTTCTAGAATCAAACTAAATTTAGAAAATAATATTTTAAATATATTTTCAATTGTAGTTGACATACAGTATTTTATATTAGTCTCAGGTTCATAACACAGCAGATAATACTACTTTTAAATTAAACATGTATTGGGCATTTCATAGCAAGTTGTTCATTGTTAGCACAAAGCACATTATATGCAGTAAGTATTTTCCAAGCTCCATTGATGTACATGACATCGAGCTGTTAATTGACGAGAATGTATGAGCGGCACAGTTTAATAGGGAGGCCACGAACAGCAGCCTGGAGACTGTGGGTCGGACTGCCGGGCTTTGATTTCTAGCTTTGCTGTTGCCTAGCAGCACGACCTGGGCGGGTCATTGAACTTCTCTACGCCTTACCTTCAGAACGTGGTAAAAATATCTTTCAAGGTTGTGGAGAGAAAAAGATGAGGTTACATAGGCTTGGCATTTAGTGTGTTGTCTGTCTATTGTAAATGCTCGATGAACATGAATTGGGAGGGAGAGAGATTGATTGTATTGTGTGTGTGTGAGGGAGAAAGAGAGAGAGAGATTACATTGTACTTTCCAGGAAGGAGCTTACAATCTATTGGGTGATACAGGAAACACATATGTTGGTAAAAATGTAAATCATTATACAATAATTGTCTGAGAGAGAGAGAGAGCAATAACCTCAGCAGGGGTTTGGAGGAGGGAGGTGTTAGTGTGAGATGGACATGCCGATCATGGAAGGAACAGAGGCAGGTCTTAATGAGACCCTGAAGAAAATGTGGGGACAGACAGACGAGAGGAACAGGAAAAGGTGTGCTGAAATGGAATGATAGAAGTAGGTCCAAAATGGGGGCTTATGAGAAGTAATTTATTGTTCATTGAAGAAATAAAGCAGGGCCTGGCCCAGCTCGTGTGTGGAGTGGTGATGAGATGCATCAGTGGGTAGACCGAGGTTATGGGGGTCCCTGGGTGCCACCTTGGTAAACGACAAGGAACAACTTGGGATTTTTGAACTTGGAAGTGAGTGGGGGCTGGGAAGATGAAGATGTGTGGCACAATGAAAACAGTGTAGGAAAAGGTGTGTTTAAAAAATAGTGTGTGGAGAATAAGAGATCAGTTAGGAGGATCTTTCTACGTACGTCGTTTGGGCTACACCATAATTACCGTCCAAAATTGCAAAGCTGTGATGAGGGTCAGGACTAAATGGATAAATGATAAAGCAGAGAAAGTAAAAGAGTTCACAGCGATTCCAAAGTTTGGGAGAGGAAAAAGTGGTGGAAACAGTGACATTGGCGGGGGTGACAGTTAAGGAATGAGAGGTTTTCCGGTTAAAAAGAAAGCAATACCTTTTTTGTTGTCCTTGCTTTCGTGCTATCCACGCTTCTCGTGAAGAAAACAACAACAAGAGCAACAGCAAACAATGGGAGTATACACAGTAGAAAAATGAAACTTTCCTTCTTTTGCCCTGGCTGGCTAGCTCAGTTGGTTGGAACATCCACCCAATACACCAAGGTTGCAGGTTCAATCCCTGGCAAGGACACGTACAGGAAACAGCCAATGAAGGCATGAAGAAGTAGAACAACAAAGTGATCTTTCTCTCTCTCCCCACCACCCATCCTCTCTCTGTGTCTAAAATAAATAAATAACATTTTTTAAAAGAGAAAAAGGAAGTTCCCTTCCCTTGGAGTAACCACTGTGACAGTTTGCACAGCTTTCCCAGGCTGGTTTCTAAGTGCTTAACAACTTAAAAGAAAAACAATGGAACACTAGTGTGCATATTTCTCCTCATTTTTTTTCTTATAGCTATTTTTCCATTGTAAGGGAATACTATAAATTATAGTGTTTACCCACTCACATACTGATAGACATTAAGTATCCCAACTTTTGCTAGTACAAGCATCCTTAATGAGCAGTCCTCTGTCTCTCTTTGGATGTCATCACACTGTTTGTGCAAGACAAGTGTGTGTGTGTGTGTGTGTGTGTGACACTGCTGGGTCAAAGTGTATATACATTTCAGTTTTTCCTTGTGTCTAGTAAATTGCCCATCAAGGAGGTGCAGTCATACACACTCCCACCATCAGTGTATGACTCTGTTGCCCACCTCGTGGCTGGCCCTGGCTATTAGAAATCTTATTAATTGGACAACCCATTACACAAAAGATATCTTGCTTTAATTTGTCTTTCTTTGATGATCAGGAAGGATGGACATAATTTCATAGGTTTTATTAGTCATTTTAATTTTTCCCCCTGAGGTTATTTCAGTTTTGAACTAGTAAAGGTTTGACAGGCGATGGAATGTCCTCATGTAGATGTCATGGAGGCCATCAGACACGTGGTACGGAAGTCTCGGTGGGAATTACAGTGGAGCAGCAACAGTTGAAAACTGAAGGCCGTGTGAGTTCCCCCTATGATCACAAAAGGGGGAGGTTACGAGACCCTTAGGAAACTGAGAGCTCAGAAGGAGGAAAAGGAGAGAGAGAGCAGCCAGCTGTTGTAGGGATGGAGGTAGTCAAGGCTGTGCTGACTGGTCACGGGGTTTCGGGTAAATCTCGAATCTCTGAGCCTCAGTTCCCTCATTCGTGAAATGAAAGGTTGGAAAAGATGACTCTTAAATTATAAAATTCAGTGTCTCTATCATTTTAACCCAAGACAGAAGACAATTTCATGGGAGAGTCGACAAATTTAGGAAGCATGTGGGATCTGGCTGTAGGGCCACTGTTTAAAGTAATTATGGTGTTATAGGCCATGGACTACTTCTGCCGCGGCTGCGGTTGTTTTGAAATTCTAACATGTAAAACACGCTTCTATAATTTCAAATGTATAGAAAAGTTACCAAGCACCCTTTACCCAGAGTACCCTACTGTTAACATTTTACTTGTTTTATTACTTTTTGTTTTCTCTTCCCCCAACTCTGTCTATATGTAGATCCATACTCACATTATTCTTTCTCAACCACACGTACACCCTAGTCCTTTACTCTGACTGCGCAGTATTTAGGCGCGTAACCACAGCACAGTTGCCAATTTCAGTAATTAACACTGAGGCAATACTTTTTCTATCTGCTCTCCAACAACGTGCATTATAGAATCCCCCTCCCCACTGCCACCAGCAAAGGACGCGGTTTTACCTTTAGCTGTCTCGTGTCGCCTTTAGCTGTCTTGGCTCTTTAGCTGGAATAATATCACAGCCCTTGTCTTTTAAAGAAAACAACAGCAACAAAAAATTCCTAATTTGAGGTTTATCTGATGCCTCGTCATTAGATTCCTCATTAGGTTTTCTCATTTCCTCATTAGACGTCGTATTCTCTGGGAATCACATCTTGAGGCAAACAGCATCCATCTGTTCCTCCTTTGTGATGTTAATTTTGATTACCTGGTCAAAGTTTTATCCAATTTCTCCTGTGTATAAATACAGTTTTTCCTTCCTGGCAACCCATCGGAAGTCCGTGGGAACAAGTCAGATGGTGCAAATATCCTGTTCCTCATCAAAACTTCTCCCTACGCTGAGTATCCATTCATTGGCGTTCTTGCCTCACCCAGTCTTTGCCACAATGGTTGCAAAACAATGATTGTCCAACTCCAGCACAACCTCCCTATTTACCTGTTGCCATTCAACAAGCCCCCATAAGCAAGAGGACTTCCTTCTTTATTTGTTTTATCTATTACATTTATGACTGCTATGGATCTATGAATTTTTTTTAATTCTAACCTTATTTTGAATGCAAGATATGTGAGGAAACTACTTCGATGAACATTATTGAAAAGGATCCTGACCTTTCATTAAGCGTGAAAAACAATGCCTAAAATTTTTATAAGTAGGATGCAAAGAGAATTCGCTCAATCTAGTAAACTCAATGATTCAAAATAGAAGAAATCAGGCAAATGCCCTTATACAAAGTAAATGCCACACATCTCAGAGTTGTTTCAGCATTTTCTGAGGTTCTTTACTCCTATTTTATACATATATAGATATATTTTAAAACATCGGCTACTTGGCTCCCCAGGCTGACGCACTAAGACAATTCAAAGGGAGGTGTGTGTGCAGGCAGGCAGTGCTGCAGAGGCCCAGCAACTCGAAGGGCTGGCAGGAAGGTCGATGATGGGTACCATTCGCATCAGTTAGGACTCAGCCAATGTAGGGTGAAGGTACTAGGTACTTACTCGCAAGCTCCTGTGGACATCTTGATATCACAGCTTTTGTTTTTAAGACACTTCTAGGGTATTAGTGGATTGTGGGTATGCTACTTTGCCTACATTTTAAATTAGAACATAAAACTGAGAAATGTTCTCAGAATGCCTCGCCAATATACGCGTATATATTTGAAAAAAAGAAAGGTTAGAGAAATAATAGAGGTATACGTTATTACTGAAATTTTGTCAGTTGTAATAGAATGAATTAGGTGTTCCTGAATAATGCTCTTCCTTACCATGCCGATTTGAGTTTGTTTCGACAGCTGTAAGGGGGTGATGAGCTGTGCTTTGCAGTGGTGGTCTCTTGATTTCAAAACTGCTTGTTCCCTGTTGAAATTAGTTCCTTGGCTTACCCCTTGGAAATGATTTTGATGGATAGTAATAAAACTGCTACATAATGGTGATTCCTCAGAACTGACTTTTCAGCATATTGAATTCTCATTGATTCTATTTTATATAATGGCATTTCTATTTTATACATTAGTACTTCTTGTTTTACTAAGACTGCATGTTTTTTTGTCTTGGCAAAAGCAAATGAAATACACAAAGCAACTCACAGAATTTAAGTAATAAAAGATGCTAAGGAAAAACTGCTGCTGGTCCTCTTTAATTATAAAAAGCTATTGTTTTATTTGCATATCAATGAATGGGAAGGAACATTGACTTTCTAAAGTAATTCCCAAACTATGCCAAATAAGGACACCCAGAATGAGCTTTTTCCTGTATTTTTAACATAAAATTCTTAATTAAATTCTTAATTTACAATCTATGTAAATTCTTAATTAACATAAAATTTATGAACTTCTTTTTATGAAGTTCATAAATTTGAACTTAACACAATGCTAAAGGTTAGTAGAAGTATTATTTCACAGGTTATCAACATGAGAAACAGACTTTGAGCAATTATTCCAAAGTCAGAAATCCAGTATATACAAGGATTCAGTGTATCTATGACCTAGCTTCCTGAGTCACGTGGCTTTTTCTCTTCGGAGTCCAAACGAAAGTTCACTGCCCTGGCAGTGAACTGAAACTTATCGACACGGGTAGGAACACAAGCTCATTTGCTTTTAGGAAACCCCATTTCAAGTTTAAAGTAACTGTAAGACATTTATGCAAAATATAATTACCTTTTGTTCCTCAGTTTTCCTATTTTTTAAGAGCAGCAATAATGAGATATATTCAAGAAATAGCCCGTTATAATTGTATATATGTATAATTGTATTATTGCTGGCACATAGCCAACCACCTTTTCCTTAACCTCTTACTAACGCTGAAGAAAAAAACCCTAATCATTTACCCAACTTGATAACCAGTTTTTCCTCCAAGTGCTAATTCTCTTTGCCTATTGTTTTCCTTCAGGACTTGAAGCATTAACATTTATGGGAAAATGTCTGTATACATAATACATTCCCCCCCCTTTTTTTATTACCAACTGTCTCTTTTCCTTTTTTTGTTTTTTCAGACTATTCTCATTTGAAAGATGTTTGTTTTCTTTTCCTTCTTTTTGTTTTTCTACTTCTCCCGGTGATTTCATCCTGCTTCTTTTAAAGACTTTCTTTAAAAATAAAATGGAATAAAAATGAACAACTATGAACTTTGCCCATCCATGTTTTTTCCTTTTATTTTTTAACTTATCTTGGGTGGGTAGGTGGGGGGTGGGGCTTTAAAGAAATAATCCTCTTTAAGAGAAGGGGGTTGACAGACATTCCAGCTGCCCTAACTAAAGGGCTAGGACACGAGGCAGTCGAAAGAGGACATAATAGCCCTCTGCAATACACAAGACCAATCAGTTCTGTTTAATGGTTATTAAAGAGAGGAAAGAAACCAAGTGGGAACAATTGTGGTCCTTTCATGTTTTATACCCAACGCTAGCACACGGTATTCCTTCCACATGCGACTGCACAGGTCATCAAATCATCACCCATGTACAAATGGTCTAATGACAGCCTATACGAAGGTGGCTCACTTAAAACCATGCATTTATAGTCGCTCGGCATCAAACGGTGCTAATTTTAAGTAGGCCACCCCATATAGTGCACCCTCCGAAACAACACCCTTCCACCATTATACCAAATCTATTCCTTTTTCATTCGTAGGAAATATTTAGTATTTCAGAATCTCATTCGTGCATTGAGGTGAAAATACTGTTCACCTGCAACTCATCAATCTGAGACCCAGGTGTTGCCAGATTTCTGTCATTTGTTCATTAAGCCCAGGGCGGTAGCCTGCACGACACTTACAAAGGCCTTCTTCTAACACTTTCAGCCGAGTCTTGGTGTGTGAGAGTACTGATCACCATAATTTATGATCCCATGGCAGTGGGGTGGCTCTTCACCCGCGGAACCCCCTCAACTGGGCCGCAGCGACTTCTAAAAACACCGCTTGCGCGGGCAGGACAGTGGATGTGGGGGCGGAGGGTTCCCAGACTTTGTTCTCTGGCCTTGAAGGTGAGGTGCAGGAGCTGAAGCCGACAGGCGGCACAGTGGATTTCACTGCGGAGGGCCGGTGCGGGAGGGGCGCCCCACCTGCCTGCCTTCCGATGCCCTCCCCGCCTCCAAGTTCGGCTGGTAGCGGCCCCTCCCACCAGTGGGCGCCGGCCGAGGGTCTGCGGTGCGCGCGGAGGCCACGGGCGCCGGGCGGCCGTTGGGCTCAGCGGGCCGGCTGCGCGGCCGGCGGGGGCGCGCGCGGGGAAGACCCCGCGGGCCGCGGCTCACGGGGCGGGCGCGAGCGTGCTCCGTTGGTGTGCGAGCGCCGCTGGGCCCCGCCCGCTCGGCGCGCGTCCCCGCAGGTCTGCTCTCCTCCCCCAGCCCCGGGCGGACGGGGTGGATCCAGCTCACTCCCCTCCCCCGAGTGCCGCGGCGGCGGCAGGCGCTAAATGAGAGACGCTGACTGCTCGGGTCGCCGGGCGCTAGCCTAGGCGGCGGTGGCGGCGGAGCGTGACGCCGGCGGGTCTTTCCGTCCTCCGAGGCAACGGCCGCGGCTGCACAGGTCGGTGGTCTGGACGCGGGCCCGGTGCGGAGTCTCGGCGGGCGGTGCAGGGGAGGGAAAGTGGGTGCGCGGCGCCCCCACGGCGGAGTTGAGCCGTGGCGGCGGCGGCGGCGCGGTGAATGGCGGCGGCTGCGCGTGTTGAACTCCCGGCTGCGGCCGCGGGCTGCTCGTCCTCGGCGCGGGGAGGGGGCGGCGGGGTTCAGGCTGAGGGAGGCGGGAGCCGGGGGCTCGGGGCCGCACCTCTCCCGGCGGCTCGCACTCGGAGTCAGGAGGCGGCTGTGGAGTCCCCGCGCCGGTTCTCCGTCCCGGCGCCGGGGTCGCGGCGAGCCCCTGAGCCCATCTCGCCCGGTTCTAGCTCCGAGGTGGCCGAAGCCCCTGGCCCCCGCCCGCGCTGCCCGGCGGCGCCCCCGCCTCCCTCCCAGGTGAGCCGGCGCGGGGATCGCGGAGCGGGCCACACCCCCTCCCCGGCTCCGGCCGCTGCGTCCCCGAAGCCCCGCCGCGGAGCCGGCTGCCTGCGAAGCGCGCAGTGGCCGTCAGGGTGACCTGTTGCGGAGCGGCCCGCAGCCTGAGTCGCCCGGCAGCCTCGGACCCGGAGAGGCTGGTGCCGCGCCGGCCTCTGGCCGGGCGCGCGGCGGAGTGTGGGGTGCGGGGCGCGGGGCCGGGGGCGCCCCCGGAGGTCCGGTGACTGCACTACTCGGAGCCGGCGGATTGAAAGGAGGAGATTCCGGACGGCTCAGATCAAACACTTGCAAAGCCAGGCTGTCTGTCCGCAAATATCCGGAATTCCATTGCAGTATCGGATTAGGTAGGCGCATAAACACCGTGCTCTCGAGGTGATTTGGGAGCAACCCGAGCCCCGAGTGAGGCGCTCCTATCTGCAAAAGAGCCGTAAACGTGTGCGGTGCCGAATTATCTCCCCAGCAGCCCCCCTCTACTCTTCTCCTGTAGCCGTGTGTTGTGTAGACGCAGGCCAGTTTCAGTGTACGTGGGCGTGTTTGGGAAGAAGCTGCGAGCTGATAGGAGGCACCTCGTACAAATGTTAATTTGTTTGAACTGGGAGGGGTGAGGGAGGAGGAAGAGAGGGCACCGATGTTAGCTGTGGAGGAGGGGCGATGGCAACGCGAAATTTCTGTTTAAGAAAGCGCCAAAAAGAAGTGTCTAATACCCAGTGTTTCAGACCATGAAGTAGGTAATCCAGGCAGCAGTTAACTGAGCTTTATGTGCCCAGCGTTTTTAAAGTGCGACGCTGTAATTGCTGTCGAGAGCCCTTGTTTTCGAACCGGTGTTTTTATGAGTTCACTGGGGTGTTCTTCGGCATTTACCCTCAGATCCACTCTTGTTCAAGTGAGTCTCTTTGGAGATGACCATCAGAATTTGGGAAACTTTTTGACCCTTGCAGACATAGTATTGCAATCACAGGTCGTACCTTGCTGTTCATAAAAGTCTGTTCCACCCGATCACTGTGCGTCGCCAGGTGCTGTAGAATCATACATATAATGTTGATTACTGTTCTTGCTGAATGTCCTACTATAGACTTTTAAGATTACGAACTTATCCAAACAGTATTATTTTAATAAAAATAACCTTTAACTCAGGCTTTGTAGGCATAAAGTTTATCGCCTAGCTTCCAAGATTTAGAAAATAACTTGTCTCTTTAGCTTAAAGATCAAATATAAGGACATTAAGTGGTTTTTTGAATAATTTCAATGTAATTATTTTAAGCAGTTTATTTTCTCTTTTTAATAAGTATAATTTTGAAGTAGTAAGATTTACCTTATTTTTCCATTTGATTCCACCTTTCTTTGAATTAAGGATTTTGGCTTTCAAAATACTCTGGTGGACTCTGGAAATACTGTTCACTTTGCCTAAATTATTCAGGATTGCAACAGAACTTAAAAGATGTGCTTGCATTATCAAAATTGCAACTTGCTTTACTATCAGAAAGAACACACCAAAATTTCCTGAGCGAAAATATAACTGAAGAACTGGCTTTGCGAATCTTCTGTGTGCTTCTGTTGTACGTGTGAGTGATGTGTTTGTGTGTGTGTAACTATCTAGCACAGCACTTTTTCAGCTTCTTATGTCATCACAGCTGTAGTTGTTTGTAGTGAATGATGGAGATGTAGGTGAAACAGTTCTATTGCAACTTCAAACATTTAAGCTTTTATCCAGACGCCTAGCCCTTTCTTTGGTTCATTCATTCATTGGCTGATTCATTCATTGGACGCATATTTATTGAGTACCTACTTGGTGCCTAGATGTTGGGGATATAAAGAAAAAGGTCTGTGTCCTGGTGGAGTTTAAGGGGCAAATAGGCAAATAGTCTACTATTTCATTGTCAGATAACACTGTTTAATGTTAGTTTAAGAAGTAAAATCTCCTCTGATGAGTTTTTTTTTATTTTTTCTTATCCTCACCCAGTGAGATTTTTTCCCCCATTGCTTTTAGAGGGAGAGAAAGGGATAGGTAAAATCATCGGTGGAAGAGAGAAGCATCTATTGGTTGCCTACCATAGGCTCATACAGGGAATCAGTGCCCCCAACTTGAGTAGGTGCCCTGACTGGGAATCGAACCTACAACCTTTTGGTTACAGGATGAGGCTCCCACCAACTGAGAGCCACACTGGCCAGGACACTGATGAGTGTGTTTGATTAAGGGTAGCATTTGTGTTTTTTCGTTCTAAGAATAGTAGAAATTATTAACTGAGTGAACAAAAGCAGTGAGACAGTTGTTTTAAAAATATGCTGATGTTTATGTACATTGGGTGTCTGGTTCCCAACTAAATCAAAATAAACATTCTGCCTGAAGTCAGGTGACAGAGAGTTTACATGCGGTTCAACAGCTTCATTCTTTTGGTTTATTTAAGTGAAATGTCTGCTAAAAATGTTTTCTCTTGGTGCGTGTTTATAAGGGAGTTTAATTCTTTTTTTTTTTAATGTATATTTTTAAATGTATCTTCTTCTGGCTGTATGTGTGAGTGGACCAATGTCCTACTGTTCCTCCTTACAGTCTGATAACCACAATTAGTAGCAAAAATCACAAAGTTTGACTAAAAGTGATCAGATTCTTTTTTTATTAAAATATGATAAATAGTGCTGTTTTTTTGTTTTGTTTTACAGATTACGTAGTTTTTCCGTATATTATTGGGACTTAAGTATTTTGATACATTCGCTGACAGGGCCCTAGGTAGGCATTATTACTTGCATGCCAGATGAGGACGCGGACTTCGAGATGGGAAGCGCACTGGTGGCTGACCAGCAGCAGAGAACCCAGACCTGAGTTGTAGCTCTTGCTGAGATGCGATGCTCCGCCCCTGCTGTGTGAGCTCCGCCCCTGCTGTGTGAGCTCCGCCCCTGCTGTGTGAGCTCCGCCCCTGCTGTGTGAGCGCGGTGGGTCCTGGAGTGGACTAGCACACAGCACAGCTGCTGGGCTGCTCTTCCAGAAATCTCGACATAACTTTTCGACTTTAAACTCAACTATTAATTGAAATGTAGTTCACTGAATTTTTCTTTTTGTGAGTCAAATTTTTCAGACATATTTACATCTAAAAGTACTGTCTTTTTCCTGCATAAAAATGAGAGTTTGAATTTACTTCTCGTGGTGTAAGTGTTTTGAAAACAAGAAGTGTTAGAATCAACTCTGCTTTTTGAATGACGGTTTTCTTGTGCAGTGGCTGTCTTGGCATAAAATTGTTGCTTCAGCCTGAATACATTTTATAAGTTACTTAATTTTCAATGAAAAGATAATTCAAATAGCTTGAAACTCCACCTCATCCTGAGTGAGGGTCCTTAGAGAGTCAAGTGGATGTATTGCATTACCCTATAAATTGTTTCTTTAAATGTGTGTTAGTCCCATTGGTTTACAGTCCCTCTTTAGGGAGAGAATGAAGGTTGGATATGATATATTTTGGTAAGTTTGGAATTAATCTGGAATCTTTGTTGATCAATGTCATGAGCCTTTGATTTAGGAAAACTTAGGAATAAAACACCAGAATTTGAAATGTCTGACATCTATCTATTCTATGGAAAGAAAATAGTTTGAGTGTAAATTTATTCAGTCACATTCATAAGTAATGGCTAGTTAAGAGCATAGGAAGAGTAGAATCAGTGTTCATTTAACTTAGGTTGTGGGTACCAGGCAATTTACGTCTGCCACCATGGAGCACCTTTGGGCACCGGCTCTTGAATGATACATTGCTTTGGAGTGCGAGAGGCTTAAAAAGAAGCTCTCGCCTTGAACTGAATTGATACCCTTCTGTTATTTTACTTGCTTAACCTTTTCTCAAAACAGATTTTCCTTTTTAGGTTGATTTTTTCTTTTTGTTGATTCTTGGAGAGCCCTTTTCTGAGAACCGTACCTAAACAGCATCCCAGTCACACTTTACCCTTACCTGTATTTTTTTCACAGCGTCACTTTATCTGACATTATGGCATACGTTAATTTGTTTACTATCTGCTTCCCTCTGGATGTAACCTCCATGAAGGCAAGGGCTGAGTTTTATTCACTTGTCATATTCCCAGCACATAGAAAAGTACCTGGCACCACAGTCAGTGATTATTGTGGGGTGAGGGAGATCATTTGTATGAAATGATACGAAAGCCACTGGTTTTGTTTTAATAACACGTTTGTTTTTGACTTTAAATAGTACACCTGTGCAGTTACAAGGACCGTTGTATGGCAGGATGTGGAGTGAGTAACACCAGCCCCTCGCCTCATTGTCCTGTCACTTGCCCTCCCAGGGCCGGCTCTCAGAGTGCTGGTCTGCGTGACTCCAGCTGTTTCTTCTGAAACTGACTTGCGTATTTTAAAACATTTAGTTGTCCTTGTTGGGTACTGTCGGTTGGCCCCTGCTGTGGGAGATGAGTCTGTGTGCTGTGGGGTGCTTATGCCACCTTGGACTTCCCCTCCCCTTATCTCCCAATACAGTTCCAGCGTGCTTTTGGGTAAGTCTTTGTTCATCGTGTACATTATTGTGACTTCATAAATGTGTTCACCATTGAACCTCGCAGTATACTGTAATTAAATCTCTTGGAGTTAAATTTTTTCTTCAGTTTTGTTTTTTGTTTGGTCTCCTATTTGTCTCTTTTTTTTCTCCTCAAAACCGTCCCCATATGTTCAAACACATCAAGTGATTGATCGTTCAGTTTTGCTTTTTAATTGGAAAAGTCCAAGGGCTCTTCATCCTTTTGCTCAGATCTGCGCCGTGGCTTCCCCTTGTGCACAGCGGTGGCGTGGTGGCCCTGCACAGAGACCCAGAGCTCTCCCTGCCGCGCCCCTGGCCGAGCCTGTGGTCCCTGCATCCGGGCCTTCCGCTTTCTCGATTCACACCTTTGTTTGGGTGAGACGCATGCCTCGGTAACTTTCAAGAAAGAGGGTAAATGCTACAACAGAATTGTTTGTCTCTAATGCATTTGTGTTTTAACTAACATACAAGTAATTGCACACACATGTAGCACATCCACAATAAGAAGGAACATTGTACAGAAATGAGAGAACATAACAGATGCTGTTAAGTGTTTTCAGCCTGATTGAGGTACCCTTGACAAAATGGTAAGAGGGCGTGTGCGGAGTGAGTTTGCAAGGTGTGTGTCCGTTGTGATAGGTGCCCCCATCAGTTCAGCACACCGTCACCGCACGGGTTTACCCTTTTTGTGGTGAAAACACTTCGGTCCTACTTTTTGGCAAATTTCGGCTGTGTGAAACCGCGTCACCAACTCATCTACCACATTATACACTAGATCCTCGGGCTTGTTCATCGTACAGCTGGGCGTGTGCACCTTTTCACCAGCCTCCCCCTGTTTTCCTTAACTTCATTTTGACAGATAACTGTAAAAGATTAAGAAGTACTTTCTAGCCTTAGTTTTGTAAGGTTTTTAAAATATTGTAAGTATTGAATTTTATCGAGTGCTTTTTCTGTATTGGCGGAGATGGTCATATGCATGTCTTCCATTAACCTGCTAATAGATGTATCACATGCATAGATTATCTCTGGTTTGTATTATCGGGTCCAGCCCGACTTAGCTGTGTGGCATGTGTTTTTTCCTCTCATACTGCTGAATCTGGTTTGCCTATGTTTATAGTTTTTAAAAAGCCTACATTGATCAGTAGATAAATTTATCAGAGGTTTATATGTTTGTATTGTAGCCTCACAGTTATACTGGCTATGTAAAATGAGTTATGAAACTTCCTCTTTTTTCCCTGTTTTCTGAAATAGTTTGGTAACCTGGGGACTATGTGCTCCTTCAGGGAGCTGTAGATGTAATGTGGACGGTGAAAATTACAGTTTCCAGGAGAAAACAGAATAGCTACATGACCCTGTGGTAGGCAAAGATTTTTCTTTTCAACTGGACAGAAAAAGTACTAAGCAGGAAAGAGAAGACTGATGCATCATTCTTCGCTGAAGAAGTACTTTCACCATTAACAGAGCGAAAAGGCAAGCGACACACCAGAAAAAGTGCCGGCACCAGTTAAAACGGACAGAAGACTTGGAACCTGAGTGTTTAGAAAATGTACGTCAAAAAGTCCAGGTGGCCCAATTTTAAAACAGTTGGGCAAAAGACAGGAGCATTTACCTGTATTTATTTCTAGTGTTTTTATGGTTTAAAGGTTTTTCATCTTAATTCATTCTAGTTTAGTAAGATCTAATGCTTGTCTTTTTACCCGCATGGTTAGCTGTCGTAAAGTTAATGGTGTTTTGAACAAGCAGTGACGTACACCAATGTGCTTGCTTGAGAAGCATTACTTTTAGTTGGGTCTGGTCCAGAAGTTACCAGATGCCAGTTGGCATCTTCTGTTAAGTGTATAAACCTGTAGTTTAATTTACATCGAAAGGAATGTGAATGGCAAAACTGCAATTTCATGTTGCCTTGAATTTCTAATAATGCATCTGAGTGTTCTTGAAATCCGTCAAATAATTTAAAATTTAAGTAAGTTTAGGTTTTTTTTTTTGTTTTTTTTTTGTGACACAGGTAGTGGTTTTAAGCCTCTGCTGAAGGTTTGTATGCATCTGGGCAAGTTACTTAATTTCTTTATTATCCAGCCTCCCTTATTTGTAAAGTCGGCATGAGAGTGTCTTCTCATAAGGTCACTGTGAAGATTAAGTGAGAAGTGTAGGAAGCAAAGTGCTTAGCTGAATTAGCCCCTCACTCTTCCTCGTGGAGGACCACAGAGAGCAGGCAGGCTCGCAGCCTGGCTTCTCCGGGTTCTGGGCTGACTCTGGGTCTCGCGGGCGACCGGAGGGAACTCTCTACACCACTTCCAATCCCAACTCAGACTCCCCGGGTTTGCCCAGATGGTCTCTGGCTTTCTGGCATTAGCTTACACGACAAATCTGTGTGTTCGTCATTGCTGATCTTAAGCTGCTCTTCTGAATGGGCTGATATCTTTATAGATTTTAGGGTTTTGTAAGTGGTAGATGAATATGTATTTTAGGTTTGATCAGTACAGCTTTTATCTGTAAGTTGTTGCTAGGATAACCTCCTGTGCTTTTAGTTTTGATTTGAGGATATGTTTTTTAATAGGCTTGTGTGGTTAGATCCTCTCTCTTAAAGCTGGAAGGACAGGGGTAAGTCCACTAAAAGAGAAGTGTTTTGGGAGTACCTAATGGATAAGAAACTCCGGTTTTGACTTGCTTCTTTTTGTCGGCAGTGTTTTTGAACGTTTTCTCTGAGCACAGTACTTGTAAATGTTATCACAGAAGTCTCATGTAAGTCTTAGTCTTTAAACACGTTTTCTTTGTCTTGGTGAGAGACAAAATCTTACCTGTGAAACCGCACTAAATAACATAAGACTGCATGTAGTTGTCCAGCAGACTGAAGTGCGGTTCCCAGGAGAGGAGGCTCAGCGAGGGCAGGAATGGACCTCAGGGATGTGTTCCATTCAGGTGGAAAGTAAGCGTAGGTACTGAGGAAGCATCCCCGAAAATGCAGCTGCAAGCATTGGTCTCTCTGGCGTGCTCTGGATCCAAGGGTTTATTAGGGGTGGAATGCAAGATGCAGTTACATTTGACGAGGTGGGACCAGATTATTCAGCCCTTAGACATAAAGCAGATTGGAATTCAAATGATAGTACGTACTGTTACTTTTAGCTTCTCACTGTTTCTTTTTTCTTGAGGCGTAGGTTTCAACTTGGTAAATGAAGATTGGAGGAAAACTTCAAACAGTTTAGATAGAACCTGTCGTCTCTTTTCCCCCTTCCCCCTTCTTCTTCCTTCAAAAAAGCCTTCTAGCTTTTAATGTATTCAGTAATCTCCCTAATGTAAAGGCTTAAAACAACATTGATAGGGAAGTAATAGTAATACGTAACTTTTTCCTTTCTGCCCCTATTACTTTGTCTTAGCTAATCATGTAGCAGGCAGCTTTAAATTCAAAGCCTTCCTCTGCTATTAAGAAAGCCAAAAGTGTCCGATGGACCCCATCTGCAAGGTTTTTAGAGACCTCACCTGGAGCTTTGGACCAGGGAACCAGTGCTACTGGTTCTGTCTGCCCTTGTTTGTCTGTCTGAACAGTGTGGGCAGCGGTGAATGGGCTGTAGAAACAATGGCAACACATCCCCCTCCTGCCTCCATCCATTGTTGTGACCCCGCAGGTGGAGCCGTAGGAGTGGATGGGTCATCGATGGTTAGTACTTCTGTCTCTGAGCAGAATTGACAGTGACGCGTGACGGTGGGTTTTCCTTCTCTCCGAGACAGCGCTGGTGGCATAGTAGGGCAGCCTTTCGTTTACCAGTAGCCGGACCTGTGGCTCCCCTTGTGCGTCTGCGACCCTGCACATGATGTGATCTCCCTAATCACAGCCAGTGTGTATTTGTAACTGCTGTTTCACTCTCATCTCCAGATAGCTTAGTAATACTGACACGGCTTCTGAGCCTCAGGTTAGTGGTGACTGGGCTGACTCGGTGCCCTAGGCATTCTGTTATTCCGGCCCGCGCACCGTTCCTTTGGAGGAAACCTGCTTTTCCTACAGTCCTTGCGAGGAGCTCTCAGTGGCTGTGGTTTTTAATTTTCTTTTTTACCACGTAGAAGTATGTTGCAACTGACTGGTCCAGGAATGGGCACTTTATGTAACGGCTACTAATTTGTAAGCCTGCTAGACATCCAGGATTGCCTAGTTGGGGAAAATTACAGCCGTTTACGGGAAGCACGGAACTAATTTGCCATTGAGCCTTGGAGCCGAAGCTGTAAGGAGGCATTCGCGTCAAGGCCTGTAGAACTGAAGTTTGAGAGACGGAAAGTGCGTACGGGAGAAGCAGAAGCTGGGAGCCACAGAAGCGATCGGGGAGACGAGGAAGCCGATAGGTGACCAGAAAAGAACGTCCGGTTGCCGAGGGGTTCTCTGTGCCTCTGCGCCAAGGGAAGCGCGGTGTTCTCAGAGAGCGACCGTGCGGTGTGAGCGTGAGACGGAAGAGTCTGGTTTCTGGCCCTGTAGGTACTCTCCTCCCATCACTCGCGGGCTTCTGTGGCTCCTGCCCTGCTAGAGCCTGCATCCAGGTTCTTCCCAGGGAAGAGTCAGACGCGTGGCAGTAAGTTCTGGCTCTGTCTCGTACTGGGTGAGTAGCCTTAGGCAGGTTGTTTAACTTTCTGTCATCCCTCCTCTGTAAGATAAACATCATGATACCTTTCCTCCTAGGGTCGATGTGAGGATTAAATGAGATGATATATGGAATGCTTTTAGAACCATTCTAACCGCATAACAAATGTTGCATAAGTAGCTTCATATATAATACTGTTAGGGGTCATTTGAATAAATTTCTTGCAACTGAAAGAGCCCAGGGAGTTAATTTGCTTGCAGATTCCCTTAGAGCAGTGCAACCCGGTATGTGGGCTGAGCAAGCAAGATTATTTTAGGGCGTGCAGGGGGAATTAAAAAATACTGCCTTACTCAATGTGTATAATGGGACTTACTATTTATTAAGCATTTAATAAGTAGATGCTTGTTGCTATTCTAATCATCTTACCTACATTAACTCAGTGGGTGGTCATATGACCTTGTGAAGTGGGTACTGTCGTTACCTTCATCTTAAAGAGGAATGGTAAAAGCTGAGGAACAGGGAAGTTATTCCTCTTGCCTAAGGTTACACAATACGTGAGCGGCAGAGCTAGGATTTGAACCCAGGTGGAGCGGTTGTGGAATTTTAATTTTAAACACCAATTTTTTTTCAATTCTAATTTTCCTTTTTAAATAAAACTAAGGAGAAAGTCTCCATTTGTTGCTATTATTCCTTTTACACTTTTCTGATGCTTCCCTCTTATTTTAATATATAGCTCGGGTGCAGAGACATAGGTGGGCAAGATATGATACGAGGTATTATACTGCTGTAAGTTTCTTATACTGTATATAAAGTGGTAGAGTATTACTTGAAGGTAGACCACAGTAAGTTAGAAGATGCATACAGTAAATCCTAAAGTAATCCTGGTTTTTAAAACGTTGCAGATAATAAGCCAACAAAAGAGGTAAAATGGAATCAGAAAATATACTCAATCTGATTCAAAAGGAAGCATAATGATAAGAAAAAGAACGTGGGACAAATAGCAAGATAATAAACTTAAAAGCCTAACCACATCAATAATCACGTCAAATATAAATGACCTACACATACCAGCTAGAAGGCAGAGATTGTCAGATTGTATAAAAAAGCAAGACCCAACCGTGTCCTTGCCTATATCAGAAGCACACTTTAAATACAAAGATACAAGTAGGTTAAAAGTGAAGGATGGGCAAAGAAATACTGCATTTACGAAAGTTGAAAGAAAGATGGAGTGGCTGTGTTAATATCAAGTGGACTTCGTTCAAAGCCAAGAATATTTCCAAGGATGAAGGATGTCATTGCGTAACGATAACGAGGTTGGTTAATCAAGAGGACACACGGTTCTGACATTTTTACCACTAATAACAGAGTCTCAAGAATACATAAAACGAAAACTGGTGAAGTCCAAGGAGAAACGGCCAAATCCTCAGTTTTAGTTGGAGATTTCCTGCTCTTCTGAGTACTGAAAATCACAAAGATACAGGGGACCTGAACAGTACTGTTAATCAGTTTCATCTCCCTAATTAATGTTTATAGAATAATCCACTTAACAGCAGCAGAATCTTCCTCTTTACTCTTCTCAAGTGCACACAGAGCAGCTCCCACAATGGGCGGGAATTTGGGCCATAAAACATGTCTCAGTAATTGAAAGGGATTGAAATCCTGTGTTATCTGATTATAATGGAATTAAGCGAGAAATTAATAGAAAATTAAAACTAAATTTATTGGGGTGACATTGGTGAATAAAATCATATAGGTTTCAAGTGTACATTTATATGACACTGATCTGTATGTTGCATTGTGTGCCCACCATCCAAAGTCAGATAATCTTCCGTCACAATATATCTGGTCTACTTTACCCTTTACTAACCCCCCCACCCCCGTTTGTTCTCTCTGGTGACTACCATATTGTTGTCTGTGTCTATGAGTTTCAGTTTTATATCCCACATACGAGTGAAATCACATGGTTCTTAGCTTTTTCTGGCAATAATATTTTTAAGGTCCATCCACGTTGTTGCAAATGGCAGTATTTCATCCTTCTTATGACTGAGTAGTATTCCACAGTATATGAAAAATTTACTAGTAGTTGGATACTAATACAATTCTAAATAACCGATGGGTCAAAGAAGAGGTCAGAAGGAAATTAGAAAGCATTCTGTACAGAATGAAAATGAACAGACAATATATCAGACTTTGTAAGAGGCCACCAAAACATTACTCAGGGGAATTTATAGCACTGAATGCCTATATTGGAAAAGAAAAAAGGCCTCAAATTGGTGATCTCTGATTTCACCTTAAGAAATGAGGAAAAGGTAAATGAAACAAGTTGTTGGAAGAAGGGGAGTGGTAAAGGCCAATGTATAGAAAACAGAAACACAAGGGGCAGAATCAGCGAAACCAGAAACTGGTTCTTTGAGAAGATTAGTCAAATGGATAAAGCTCTGGCCAAACTGGTTAGTGTCAGGGATGACAGGTGATGTCAGTACAGGTTCTGCAGATAATAAAGGGATACTGAGAGTACTGTGAACAACTGTGTGCCTATAAATTTTATAGCAGAGATCAAATGGACAGTCTTCAAAAGGTACCACCAGATTTCACTCAGGAACAGACAACCTGAATAGGAACTGAATTGGTGATTAAAATATTTCCACCAGAAACAATAACAACAAAAACGATGACAAAACTCTAGGCCCAGATGACTTCACAAGTGAATTCTGCTAAATATTTAAGGAAGGAGTCACACCGGTTTCACACAAACACTTTCGGAAAATTGCACAGGTGGGCACGCTCATTAACACTGTGGGGGGCCAGTATTGCCCTCGTATTCAAACTAGACAGACGTTATGAGAAAAGAAGACTATACAGAAATATCTCACATGCGCATAAATGCAGAAATTCTGCACACACTGTAGCAAATTGAATGCAACAACTTATTTCAAACATAATACATTATGAGCAGGTGGCGTTTATTCCAGGAATGTGAGGTTAG
Source organism: Tonatia bakeri (assembly GCA_004024845.1). Classification (NCBI taxonomy): domain Eukaryota; kingdom Metazoa; phylum Chordata; class Mammalia; order Chiroptera; family Phyllostomidae; genus Tonatia; species Tonatia bakeri. Next base: position 61,387 of record PVIA01008304.1, read on the forward strand.
TTTAACATTTAAAAAGCATTCAGTGTAGTTCACTCTGTTATCCAATTCTGATCATCTCAGTAAATGCCAAAAGAGAAAAAGCATTTGACAATCTGACCTTCACTGAGCCAGTTGGGCTCAGAAAGGAACTTCAGCCCAAGAAAGGACCTCTCTGAAAAGAAATGACAGGTAATGTCGTTTTAAGAGTAGAAGACACAGGGTCGTCTGCTCGCCCCACTTCTGTTCCAGAGTGTACTGGAGGTTTAGCCAGTAGTCAGGCAAGCAGAAGAAAGAAAAGGTGTCTAGAATGGAAAGGGGGAAGTGAAAGTACCTTTTTTGAAGGTGACATTGCCTCAGAGAGTCTGATGGAGCCTGTGAAACCACTGGAACTAAGCAGCGGGTTTGGAGCAGCTGCGGGATACTGACCCGTCTGTAAATGTCAGCGCACTTCTTTAAACCGGCAGCCGACAGTCGGAACCGAAATTTAATAGAGCCAGTGCCGGCGACAGTGGCAGCGTGAACGAAATACTGACAGCTACACGGCATTGCTGAACACAGTTAAAAATTAGTGACACTTCGATAAATGGAGTGGTATTCCTTGTTCCTGGGTAGCAAGACTCACTGTTGCTGAGATGACAGTTCTCCCCAAATCCATCTGTTGATGCAGCGCAGTCCCAATCAACATTTTGACAGGCTTTTTTGTAGAAATTGACACGCTGATTCTAAAATTCACGTAGAAATGGAAAAGACTTATAATGGCAAAAACAACTTTGAAAAGGAACAACAAAGTTGGGGAGCTAATGCCACCTGATACCACAGTCCATTATAAAACTAAAGGAGACACAGCGTGGCAGTGTTGGGGGGCACGGGGACAGTTCCAGCGAAGGAAGGTGGTTTGTTCAGGGAGCCTGGATATCCATGGACAGGCAGATGACTTTCAACCCGTATCTTGCACTGTGTGGGAAAACTAAGTCAAAATGAATCATAGACCGAGATGTAAAACCTAAAATTGTACAACTTTTAGACAAGCACAGAACACTTTGCGATCTCGAGTTAGGCAGATGTTTTTCAGGTACGACACCAAAAGCGGAGTCCGCAAAACAACACGTTGATAGAGTGAGCTTCACCGAATTCACGGTGCTCGCTCTTTGAAGGACACTGTTCAGAGAAGGGGAAGACGAGCTGAAGATACTTGCCCATCGAATACCTGATTAAGGGTTTACATCTAGGATGTATTCAGAACTCTCAGAAACTACTGCAAATGTAGTATAGAATAGCTGAAAAGAGGAAAAAGACTGGCTTTGCCTGCTGTTGGAAAGGGTGTGGGAGAACTGGAACTTACACTTTGCTATTGGGACTGTGAAATAGGGCAGCCACTTTATAGTGCTTTGGTTGTTTCTTACAGTGTTAAATATAGACCCACCAGCCATTCCACACCTAGACGTTTATTGAAGAGAAAAGACTTGTGCACTAATATTCGCAGCAGCATCGTTTGTAAGAACCACTAAAACCCAAATGCCCATCAATATATGAATAGATAAATTATGATATATCCGTACTACTTGGCACTGTTTACTGACGCACACAGCAGTGCAGTGACTCTGGAAATAAATACACTGTGCCAAGTGAAAGGAGTTGGACACTTACGAGTGACAGAATGTGTTCACTCTCCTGATGGTGGAGGTTTTTTCACAGATAATACAAGGTCTGCCCAGGAAAAGTCCAGCCATTGTTAATATAACAAGAACAGTTTGCGTGACATGATGTAACCTGGCAGCCAAAAAGAATGGACTGGAATGCGTATGTGTGTGTAGTCAGTGTGGGCAGTAGATGCCACGGAGTGAGCATGTGTACTGTGTGGTCATCACGTTCAAAATGACTGAGCAAGTAGAACAATGAATCTGCACCAGACTTTGCATTAAGCTTGAACATTCCTTCGAGGGAACTGTTTGGATGATGCAGAAGGCTGCATCTATGGGCAACTGGTGATTGGCAGCTTCATCACGGCGACACACCTGCTCATGCATCATACCTCGTGTGATGTATTTTGGAGGAACATCGAATCACTCAGGTGACTCAGCTCCCTTACAGCCCAGATTTGGCGCCCTGCAACTTCTGGCTTTTCCCAAAACTAAAATCACCTTTGAAAGGGAAGAGATTTCAGACTGTCAATGAGATTCAAGAAAATAGAACTGGACAGCTGATGGTGATTGGGAAAACTGTGTGAGGACCCCAGGTGCCTACTTTGAAGGGGACCGAGGTGTATCTTGTATCTTCTTCAATAAATTTCCCTACTTTTCATATTTCATAGGTGGATACCTTCTGGACAGACCTCAGAAGAGGGGAAGGGAGGGAGAAGGAGGAGGAGAGAAACATCTAAGTGTGAGAGAAACATCGTCTCACACCCCCAACCCAGGCTGCAGCTCGCAGCACGGGCGCGTGCCCCGACCGGGAAGGAAACTGCTCACCTTTTGCTTTGTGGGACGGTGCTCAACCAACTGAGCCACACTCGTCAGGGCTAAAGCTGTTTTTTAAAAGTGGTACAATGAAGATCCTAATATTGATATGAGTTGATAAAAGATTTGTGAAAAACTGCTTATATAACATGCATTGTTACTGTACCTTTCACATAATTACTTTAAACATTCACAAAGCAGAAAGTCTATTGTAATTTTTTTCTTAGGCGTCATTAAGAAATTTAAATTCCTTGGAGCAGCAGTTCTCAACCAGGGTGGCTTGGCCTCCCAGGGACATCTGGCAGTGTCTGGAGACACTGGGTCGCCAGAACTGTTGATGGCATCTGGTGGAGAGAGGTCACAGAGACTGCCAGGCAGCCTTCACTGAGCAGCAAGGTCCTTCTCAACAAGAATTGATCACGTGGTCCCAAGTGACAAGAGTGCCAAGGTCGAGAGCCCCGAGTTAGAATATCTAGTCATTTGAAGTGTGTGTCATTTGAATCCTGTGTTGGACCTATTGACAGAACAAGTTACTGACCAAAAATCTTTGGAGAAAATGTCTCAGACTTTTGGAACTGCCTGGGTGATGTGCTTATGAGACTTTCATTTTTGAAATGATTATTTTTGTATAGCCACCTGGAGTTGATCTATTTGGATATGTTGCAGTATTTGTTTTCGTATCATTTGGGGGGGGAAACTGTTAAAAACATCATCACCACTGTACACGTAATTTCCCAGCTTAGTCTAAGAGAGGCCACCAGTGGAGCTTAATTATAATCGATGGACTAAAATTTGGTTTTTATTTGCTTTTGAAACAATTAGTGCTATTTGAAATAGGAAAATCAGAGTTAAGCTTCATTCATTTAAAACGCCTACCTAGTTGCCTTTTTGCCATCGTTCCACAGATACGCCAGGACCCTGTTCTCAGAGCGGATACATCAGCGCTCTCACACACTGACGCTTGGATCTGAGTAGTGTCCTCTTTTTCCGTTTTCAAAGAGCCTGGGAGAGAGCAAAGGTAGATTTGAGTGGGAGAGTGAGGGGAAGGACAAGGCTCTGGATTGGGTTGAGAACACTGGCCCTCAGCATGTTGCCGTGGGGAGCTGTGTTTTTCCAAACAGCAGTATGTGGAACTTCGTACGTTCGATTTGACAAGGAGCTGTTTGCTGCTGCCACAGACGTGGCTGTAGCTGCTGCCAGGGCACTGGTGCCCCCCGGCCGGATGGGTCTACACAGCCCTCCCTGCAGAGGGCTCCCCACTCTTGTCCTGAAGGAGCACGTTCTGGGGTAGAGTCTGTGGCCCTGTTTCTATACTCCAGACCTGAAATCGGCACACTTTCTGGGAAGGCCCAGATAGTAAATACTCTAGGCATTTTTTTTCTCTTTTTCAAGCCATAAAGCCGCTGTCGCACCTATTAGGGTCTGCCTCTGTGTGCCGAAAGTAACCACAACCAGTATAAATGAGTGGGTGTGGCTTCACTCACAAAAACAGGGCGGCACTCAGCTGCTGGGCCATAGTTCGCCAGCTCCTGTTCTAGACCATCAGCATTTCCTCTTTGGGACATTCACTGGTCACTTTCCCCCGGTGGCTGGTTGGTTGCACGTGGAAGAAAGTGGTTTCCTTCACTTGCCGCTGCTGCGCTGTACTGATGGCTTTTGCTGACAGCGGTGTGGAATACATGAAGGACGTGGACTTTAAACGGGAAGCAGAATGGTATGGCTTGCATAGTTCCTTTCTTGCTCACAATGTGGGTGGCCAATAAATTATAGCAAGTTTACCTTTGAAAAGTCTCTGGAATTAGGTTTTAAAAAATGCATTTACAATGTCCCGGTCAGTGTGAGGTAGTAACCTTCTTCCTGCTCTCACTGCTTTCTCTCCTGACCGTCACCCGCCACGGGCGTGGCCGGTTGCTTTTCTAAAATGGAAGTGTTACAGCGCGCTTCCCTGGCCTGTAATTCCACTGTGGCCCCCAGTCACCCACAGTGGTGGCTCTTAGACACTTTTATTCCTGAGTCCCTTTGAAAACCCTTTGACAGCTGTGGATCCAGGAAAATTAATTTTTGTGTGTGTTGATGAGAGGGAGATCATGACCCTAGGGTTTACCCCATGGTCTCTTAGTTAGGAAAGAAATCTTGATTCAGAGAATAAAGTGTATGTTTCTTCCCATGCCGTTGTAAGTGCTTCCTGATCTGGCTCCAGTCTGTCTTTGCAGTTGATTGTCCCATGTTCACACGCATGCACACTCACACACACTTGTGCTTTTTTTTTTTTTTTTGCAAAGAATTAACTAACATTCTCCTGTCGTGCCGATAGCTTCCATCTTAAGCCTTTGTGAATATTATTTCTTCTGCTAGGGATGCCCTTACCATTTCCTCCTCATCTGCAATTTCTGTGCATTAAGAGCCATCTCGAATATCAGATCTCTTTGAAGACTTTCCTGGCATTTCCTCTTTGGCAGACATAAGTCACTAGACGTTTGATGGCCAGTACTAGCAAATGCGACACGTAGGGAAGCCTTCCTTCTGGGGGGCTGGGTTGGAGAGGAGGATGGAAGGCAGAGATGTCTAGGAGAGGTTTTTTGCTCTTAGGAGATACCCCTTTTCCTGACCTCTCAGAGCCTCAGTTTCCTGAGTAGACTGCAGTGATTTTCATGTTGGGGGGCTGCTAAACTAAATGGAGAACTGTGTTGTATTCTCCACGACACCTCAGTGTTTATACAGGAAATTCCTTCTGTCTGGTCGCTGGGGGGCCCCAGGCCGTAGGCAGCAGTAAACATCTTCAGACACCCAGTCCTCTTGGTTCTCCATAAAATGTTCTAATGGAAAACCAGGTTGTAAATTTACTAAAACAACGTTTCTTGAAATCCTTCTGCTGAAATGACTTTAAGCTGTGTGTGTGTGAGCTGTAACTTGCTATGCAAATAGTTTTGTCGTTACGGGCATTGTCACTTTTGGGAGACCAGTGAGTAGGGTCTTGACTACTAGAGTACCTGATGCTCTTTTTGCCTAGTCAGTTGCTGATAGAATAGACCTCTGTCTTTCACAAAGCAATACTTGTGGTTTTCATTATTCCCTGAATGACTCGGAGGGTGTATGACATCAGATGATTTGTACTTTTGCCGACCACACAACTTTGCCCCCAGCCCCCCGCCCAGTAGGCACACCCCTCAGCCTGCACCCTTCATGCTGCTGGACCCAACTCCTGGTGCTGATGACGCTGAAGAGAAGCAAAAATAGGTCCAGGGAGAGGAATTTTGGGTAAATTAGAAAGTTTAATGTAAGATATCGACTGTGGTGGCTTAAATTCATGATGTAAATTAGCTACTCTGAAATTTGTATGATAATGCAAGTAAGTGTAACGTATTTCAGTATCTTTAGAATCATTAAAAAGGTCTGTAAGTAAAAACAATTTAGTTCTCTTTTAGTGTGAAGATTTTTCAAGATGTTTTGGGGCAAATCCCTAATCAACATCGAAGGTCTGTTGTACTGGAAATTGTCACATAGATACTCATTTGTTGAGACTTTTGATCAATAGGGAAGAATAATGTGGTCTCAGTGTATGTATCTCCTGAATAAAACTTCTAAGTTCATGTAATTTAATAGTCCATTTATAAGGACTCTGACCTTTGATTGCCTACAGGTTCAAGTCCAGCCTTTTTTTTTTTTCTTACTGTGACAAACCTTGCCTTTTCTTTATATACCTACTTCTCCAGACAAGTCCCTGATGCTTCCCTTCTCATGTACATTTTGCCCTCTAATTATACGATGCCCAACTATTGGCACGTCCCTGAATGGCAGGGACAAAGCATTTGACCATTCTAGCGTCTGTGCACACTCTTTCCTTTGTCATCTTGTTCACGTAAGGAATTTTATTACAAGTGAAGAGGGAAACTAGATATTTCGCCCCTGCCGCCCCGAGTATTTCCACAGTGTTTAAACATTTAATTGAGGGTTGGTAGGGAGAGGGTGATTTGGCTTTGCAGAAAGTGCTGAGGACCAGCAGACAGAAGACTTGCCCATGACCTGCCCCTGCCATTAGCTGGGTATGTGGGCTTGGCTGCACCACACGGCCTCCCCTCAGATCGCTGTCTCTGTGAGATCGGGGGACTGGCATAAAGTAGTAGGTAAATAAACTTACTGTCCCTCCCCCTCTTCTGTTTTCTGCCCTCCCTTTCTTCCATTCTCGAAGCACATGTGACGGACACTTCCCCATCGTTTTATAGTAAATTGCTGCAACCGTGACTCTCCTTGGGTGTGGGGTGTGGGGTGTGTCCTGGGACGAGGGGGCGAACACTAAAACAAGGGGAGACTCGGGGGTTTGAAATGTCCTCCAAGCTGACATGTCCGAAGGACATTCCACCTCCTAAGTCATACTCACCAGCACTATCCATTGTGTTTGCAGGAGGCACAAGTGTCTGCATGTCCCTGCAGCTTTGCTCCAAAAGGCTGCTCACGAGCCCTTTTGGGCTCTGGAGGCAGAAGGGACACACATGCCTGCTGAGGCCGTCTGTGGGTGGGTGGAGCTGGACCCTTGATTGGATGGTAGCTTCTTAGTTCCTGTGGAATTTTGCAAGTTGCATGTTTTTAAGTTGAGAGGCTTCTGTAAAATTCAACACAATTTACAGGGTTCCCCCCTTTTTCTTTGAAGTAATCTCAAGCTGACAGGAAGGCTGTGAGAGCACTAGAGAGAGCAAGCAGCACACCCTTTGCACACATCCACCGGTGGTGAGCGTCTTGTCCCATTTGCTCTCTCATCACTCACGCCTCTCTCCCGTGTACATGTCCATGCCGTTCTTTCTGAAGTATTGAGATTAGTTTGCCTACCTCATACCCCTTCACCTTGTAATGCATCAACTGTATTTTTTAAGAACAAAATTATTCTTTTCTGAAAACACAGAGCGCATGTCGAATTCAGGAAACTGGCAACAGTACTTTCCCCCGCAGTCCGTATGCCACGTTGTGAGCTGGCCCAGTGACATATGTCCTGCGCAGCGTTTACTGCCCTCTAAGGTGGGGCCTTCAGTGGGCCTCCCTCTTTTCCCTTGAACGCGTGATGACTTTGTGCCTTGTAACACTGCCGTTTTTAACAGATGCTCTTACAGGAGGTTCCTTGGGGTGACATTCGGGGTATGCAGTCCCAGCTCGGCCACGTGACCACAAGTGACATTGTGTCTTTCCCAGAGCATCGCTCAGAGGCGCAAGGCGTCTGTCCATCCTCACTGGTGATGGTAGTTTTGATCCACGCAGTATAACTCCTTATTTTCCTTCTTGCAAATAACAAGCAATCTGTGGGAAAACACTTTCTGTACTTTTTCCTAATTAAAACATTTTTGCAGAAAGTTAAAAAATATATAGGTAAGCCGAAAGTTAGGAAAACACTGACTTGGGAACTTGGAGATGGTCGCATTTCAGTGGACGCTGGTTACACGCTACATAATGTGCTGTGATAACGACGGCGCGGCCAAAGGGGGTCACACCCTAAGTACTGCTTGGAAAATTGCTTTATTCATTTCGTAGTACATTGTGACTGTGTTCCCAGGTGTCACTGAGTTTTCTTCCGCAGTATTTTAGCGGTCGCCCAGTGTTCCACTGTGTCAAAGCCTCTGCCTGTGAGTTATTCTGTGATGTTCAGTTGAGACCCACGTTGCTGGTACAAGAACCTCTTGGGTGTCCGGGCTGTGCCGTCGCCCTTCTCTCTAGGCCCTTTCTTTCATCTTGCAGCTTTGGGGAGCTACTGCGTGCGCTGTGCTGCTGCCTCTTCGAAACCTCGGCTCCCACTGGAGCCCCGATGTCTGCCCCGCCCCCACCGGCCTGGACCGGTTTTCTGTCCACTGCTGGGACCTCACGGGCTGGCTCCTTCCTCTGTCTGACTGTTGCTGGGCCTGCGGCGGGCACTTTCACTAGACTTACAGATTTCTTTCTGATTCGTTTGGAGAGTTTTCATTGCTAATATTTGTACAGTATGTTTAGTGGGCTTTGTTTTGTTTTGTTTTTCCAAATAAAATAAGTAGTGTTAGGAGTTCATGCCACTCTTGTGGGCTAGTGTTCTGAGTGGAACATTGGGCCCAAATGTGCGCACACACCACCCAAAATGAAAACACACGGAACAAAACATGCACCTTTGCAGCGCAGGTCATCTCTGCGTGGAACACCCTCTTTGTTTTCTGAATTCCTAGTTCGCCCACGTTTATGTGTTGGGCCAGGTCACATGCGACATCTCAGAGCCCTTATGTGTTAGAGTCGCTTGGCAAATTATCTTCAGCAAATCTTCTCTGCTGCAGGTGGAGCATAACCTCTAAAGGCATTATTTAATAGATTCCCCCCCATCTAATATTTAGTAACTTGAAAGTCTGTCTTCCACTGGAAGCATTCAGTTTTTGGCCCCTTGGGTACCGTGGAAATGGAAGCTGTGTGCGCAGATGTGGGCCAGTTTGTGAATGGATCATCCATCACTTCTACAGTTTAGTGCAAATACAACAGAGTTGTATCTGAAAGACTTGTGTGTAGAGTTTTTAACTGATTAAGGTAAAACCGTTTTAATCCAAGTGAGTTTTTGAAGTAGTGCCACTGTTTGAGACCTTTACTTGGAGAAATGACGTCTATTTTATAGACGGTGAGGTACAGTTTAAATGGATCGGTTTCTTTTCGTTGCCCTTACTATACACACTCTGTGTCAGGCAGGGCTGCTCGGGCGCATCGGACGTGAGCGTTAAGGCACGTGAGCATTTTCTGCTTTGCCTTTTTTCTTCTCAGTTAAGGCCTTAGCTTACTTTGTTTTGCAAATCGTCTTTCTCACAGATCTGGAATGTGGACCTGAAATATTTAGAAATAAAATATGTGTCTGCAAACTGGATGTAGATGTTCAACTTTAAACTGTAAGTTGGTAAGTGATCTAGTAAACATTCTTGCTGCAATAGAATTTATTTAGTTCTTTTGACATGAGACCTCTAGGTGTGTAGGTGGATCTAGACAGTGCCAGTGCTTCTCTCTCCGGCAGCCTGGGTGGGGTGGGAAACCGCCGCCCTGTCCCTGTGGCCCCTGGTGAGATGCAGGTCTCTCCGGAACTTGTCCTCTCAGCTCCCGGGTATGAACGGCTGTTGTTTCAAGCGTGCTTGCTGGCCTTTGGTTCCCATGAAGAATTTTTTACTCGTTTATACTGTACTGCTAAGGATCAGTGGGATAATTTCAAGTTGGGTACTTTTGAGTAAGTTCATAAAATAATTTATAACGGTTACGATTGATCTACACTTAGAAGTTAGTCAACAAGTGAAGTGGTACCTCAAGTCTGGTCATTAAACCCAGTGAGTTAGTGTGGCGGGCTATCTGCAGACTTCTTGCCCTGAGAACACAGTTGTTATCAGTAAGCGTGCACACTGGTTTAGAACTTCTTTTCAGGAAATGATTTTTTAAAGTAAAATTTGTTGGATCATTTAGTGAATTTTCAGTGTACTTGTCTTTAAATATGCTTTCAGAATGCTTAATTTAGAAAATAGTTTACTCACTTTTTTCATCCATTAATTTATATTGGAAATTTCACGTGTTTCCAGAATTTAGAAGTAGAAGCCTTAGAAGTCTGTTTTTTCCTTTGTTTTCACTTTTCTTTTTAAGCCACTTCACTGAAAGGTAGACTTGTAGCCTCCACTAAGATGTTAGCACGCTCCTTGCCCGAAGCCTCGCGGCCGGTTCGCAGGGCCTCGGCTGGGATCTGAACCCAGGGCTTTCTGACTCCAAAATTTGTGTTCTTTCCATTGTAACACACCGTTCTAGATGCCCTGGTTTTTTTCCCCTCTGTATGATTGCATTTAATTCTCACAAACTCTCTCTGAGGTCCATTTTAACATCTCTGGCTTCATGTAAATGGAGAAAGCAAAGTTCAGAGATTAAGTAATTTACCCAGCATAACACACCTGGTTAAAGTCCTAGGCGGAGTATTTTCCCTCTCCTGCTTCCCCACTGAACTGCTCTCTCTGCTCCTGGGCCAGAGTGGGCGTGGGGGAGGGCAGAATGGGAGTTATTCGTGAATTCTGTGGATTCTGGTGGCTTTTTTTTTTTTTTTTCATTTAAATATCCGTGATCCTGAGTTGGAGACTGGCAGTGGGAGCGTGCACTGATGGACGTTAAGGAGGTGGGGTGTGGCCACAGGAGGCTTCGGGCAGCTGCAGGCAGGAGAGAGCCCTGGAGGCCGAGACTGGAGAGGCTCGGGTGGGCGGGGGCTTGCACAGCATTTCCAGTGCTTTGATGCCTGGGGTGGGAGCGTCCTGTTCACTGCCCATCTGCTCCGAAGCCCGTGGCCTTCCCCTGGCAGGCTGAAGCTTGGAGAACTGGTTTTCGTTTCCCGAGGTCATTGCCCTCCTCAGAAACCTCTGATGATTCCTGGTGCCAGTCCCTTCTATCTGAATTCCTGTTTGACAAACGACACCCTCCACAGTCTGGCCCTGTCCCTCCTTTGAACCTCTCCAGAGCCCCTCAGAAAGGTTCTCTCTGGCAGGCAGGCCAACACTCCACGCTTGCACCTCCTTTGGGCCGTCTGTACTTTCGAATTTGTGCCTCGTTTATGGTGTTGTTGCCTCTCCTTTCTTCCTGCCCTTCAACTTGTCTTTCTTTTTAAACCTCACATCACTGGCAAACATCGTTTCCTCCTGTAGAAATCGTGAGGCTGTTGAAGCTGAATCACAGTTGAACAAGTGGTAGCATTCTCCAGTTCCCTCTTTTCCTGCCCTTTCCCCTCGCAGCTGTGTTACAGCTCGGATGGGGCAGGAGCAGCCTTTCAGGCGCCCTTTTCTGTTTCCCTCCTTCTGTATCTCCTCCTCCTCCTCCTCCTCCTCCTCCTACTCCTCGCGTCCCCTCCTCCCCTCCCACTTCCCGTCTCCTCCCCACTTCCCACCCCCGTTCTGTCCTGGGGTTTCTCTTATCTGACCTTCCTCAGTTTGCCCCTCTGCCCTGTGTCGTTTTTCTGTTCGTCTGTCCTCCTTTCCTCGCTCCTCCTCACTGCGTATCCCTAAGGGCTAATTTTGTGGTCAGTTCTTTCTTTGTGTAAAAATGCCTTTATTTTACCTTCTCTTAAATGAGAACTTACCTGGGTATGGAACTCTCTGGCACTTCAAAGGTACTTCATTTTCTTCTGTGTCAATAGGTCCTGTTGAGAAGCCTTTCATTTGACTTTGTTCCTGTGTAAGTACAGGGCCCTATCCCGCTTGCTTTTTATTTTATTTTATTTTATTTTATATTTTTAATACATTTTATTGATTATGTTATTACAATTGTCCCATTTCCCCCCCTTCACTCCCCTCCACCCTGCACACCCCCTCCCACCCACATTCCCCCCTTTTGGTTCATGTCCATGGGTCATACT